>JAAAKL020011052.1:0-13926 GCA_010016065.2 Carybdea cf. marsupialis auct. non (Linnaeus, 1758) | reverse complement strand
TTACTTTACGATATTGCGCTATACGGTACTGCATCATGTAATACTTAGTATACTACGATATACTATATTATATGTGATATTACTATATTACATTATATTCTATATTATACTGTTTCATACTATACTGTGCATTTACATGGTTTACCATGCTATGATATACCATACCAAACTGCAATATATCACCAATGAAGCACTTCCCTCATATCTCCCAAGAGGTGTCAGGAGCGGAAAACGTTTTGCGGTGACTCGTCATAAAAATCTACGATATGTTTGCTCATCTCATGAAACCGCATTCACTGAAGACAAGTCAGACATGAAACTCATGCAAGAAGGTCAAAGGTCAAATCTGAAGGATTAACAAGTATCACTAAGAAGGATTCATACGTTAAAGTCACGTGGTAAGTTAAAGGTCACCTATTGACACAATTTGAGATGATGGATGCTTCTATTGACGCTTTTATGTAGTTTATTGCACTACATCTATAATACTTTTTTCGTTAATATACTATACTCTACATTACTCGACTGCACTATCGTATACTATATTACGCTACGCAATATTAGACTAGACTATGCTATGCTATACTGCACAATACTGCTTAAGCAATTAGGCTCAAACAGGTAAATTACGGTGTAACGCTGATTGGTCTAAGTAACATCCATGATTGGAAAGGTTTGGAAACCAGCTGAGGGATGACGTAAGCTGTGGAACTCCCTAAACCTGAGCTTTTACCAACAGTGCTTAAAATGTTATCTAAACATGTTATTCCTAGTTACGTTATTGGCACTTGTATCATTGTGATTTTAGCGATATATAGAAAACTTCTAAATTGGGTTTTATGGTTCTTGCAGAAACCTGACTTAAATATTTAGACAGTTTAACAGGCAACTCAACTTTGATCAAGAAGCTTTTCTTACATCGGTGACATATTACAAAGAAAACAACATACTTGATGCAAACAACACGGATCGAAAATACAGAAGGTAGCCAATGCGAACTCACCAGCAGAAATGTTTCACCTAGGAGCCTATGAGATGTTTGCTCACGATTGCCGGCTGTTCCTCCAAATTTTATATCTGGTATTTACTATTTTCTATTCTTGAGATAACAGAATGCTATCTTGGATGGATGAAACGGTTGAAATGAAAGCTACAAAATTTGTGGTTTGTTGCCACATTGGTCCAAATGAATAAATCCTTCTTGCCATGGTTCAAGAGACGCATGGACCCGAGATTACTTCTTTGAAAACGAGGTAAGAGATCATCAAGCTTTGAAAATAGCAGACAGGTGAGTACTTTACTTTTACGAATAGTATAAGGACAGTGTTTCGCATGTCAAGAACACTATAAATAATAGCAGAGGTTTTCTTACGTTTCTCATGGAAGTAAATTTGGGAGGGAAAAAAATTTCAGAGGAAAATATATCCTTCGCAATGAGAAACTTCTAGCTGTAGAGAAAATTTCGAAAAAATCCAGTTTATACCAATATACACTGATAATATGACGCCAGACTGGCCTTTGAAATTCTCCTTTAGGTTCCAAACAGTGATAAGAAGTTAAGAACACGACAGAATTTTTAGTATCAAGTTTGAAGAGATTCTAGAGGACAATGATAATGTCACCACCGGGGCTCGAGCCCGGTGCCCACGCAGTCGCGGCGTGCTGCTCTACCACCTAAATTATAGTGACCGGTGATAACGAAGTTCGTTTTCCTGCAGTCTCCGCGTTAGGTTCGGATCATCCAACGATGGGCATCGACATCCAGTTCTACGCAATTCGGAGGCCAGCCGCTCTGCGCCACGTGACGTGACGATTGCAGCAGTGCCACCCGACCCATCAATCTATTGAAAGTACATTAAAAGTTACAAAGGGTCAGAAGTTGTCAGAAAGAGTATTCGAATCCAGATGGTGAAATTTTCACTTTTCTCTACTATCTCCTCAAACGTGATACTTCCATATCCTCTCTTATCAAAATACCCTTATCATAAACATGAAACTGCGCAGGTTAAACTGGCCATGTCTAAATTTTGCAGCATTACAGTAAATACTTGAGACAAGAGAGAGTTGCCTTGACTACCAAGTTGTGTTGAAGCAAGATAGGACACGAAACAGGCATTATAGCCAACCTGACGTCACTACTGTAAGTGCCTATCTAATACTACTTTCTAATTATCTCAGTCAATTGCTAGTCTCATCCGAGTGAATAACATTTCGCTGGAGTTAAGCCGAATCAAAAAGAGGCTCGAAATTTAAACTTGTAGGTAGATACACAGTTCATGAAGAATCCAATTTGCCAAAAATCGCCTCGAGATAAATAAATATAAACAACGTTCAAGTTCAAAACATGTCTTCCTTTGTCATCACAACTGAACGGAGCAACTTTAAATCTTTGCTGGCGCTGAGTAGTCATGGCCGAACAGTAAATTTTGAGCCTCGCTTTGATTTAGGTGCTAGAAAGCTGATTTTGGCGTAGATTGGTCATTGAACAATGATATACAGTCTTGCCGTAAATAGTGGCGACTAAAGCCTATGCAGCTTCATCTCGGCACGCTGTCCTTTGGTAAGCAGTTTTGGCAATCTGGATAACATTGTTAGTAATATGATTGAAATGCACGTGCACTTGCTTTTTACCTTACTTTAGGTGCACCTTTTGATCAGCATTTGCTCTGTTTTTTGTCTCAGAAACGAATTAGTTTGTTTTAAGTCGGTTTTTATACCGACGTTTTTCGTTGTCCGGCCCAATCCTTTTTGACGACCGATGGTTTCGAAAACAGCCAGGATTGTAAAACTTGGCCGACAAATTTTCCGAATGGTTGTGAGCGAAAAGAGGTTTCTAAGTAACACTCCCTGCCAATATGAGAACGATATTGAGTGCAAAACTACGTCATGACGTAAGCTTTATCGTTTGGTATTTTCAACATGCAAGAGAGGTTACTGCAAAAAGAAGGCAACGAATCGAAGGCTCGATTTATATTGTTCTCTTGTGAATGGCAATGCTACCAGCAGTGAGGTATGTTTGTATTCTATTGGACACGGTGCGATGTAGCGAAGGATTATATGAAGAGACGATAGTAAATGGATTGAATGACATCATTTTGAACATTCGGATTATCCCTTCTATGGCTCTCGCTGCAAGGTTCGTTGATAAGGAAGGTGCCGTGTTCAGGCTTTGTTTCTTCTTCAACTAGCTATGAATAGAACGACATGAGTTTTCAAGGTCGTAAGGAGAATATTGCTCTGCAATTTCAACAAAGTTTATCAACAAAAGTAAATACCAAACGAAAAGATCCATTAATGGTGGCATCAAACAGCAAACGTGTGGTCCAACTTGAAAAGGGTGTGTAATAGTTGTAATAAGTTTGATCTGGAATGATATGATATCATAAGGTATCCTGTACCTTACGAAGCGAATCGGATTGAAGTTAGGTGGTTCCACTCAGGGGGTGTTGGGACACTTTACAAAAGCCTCGGCTGGAGACGTTGCTTCTGCCTCTCTTTTCATTAGGTTTGCTCAAGTGACAATCAATGCTTTTCAAAATTCATTAGATCCATGATGTTCATATTTTGAAACGACAACACAACACAAACGGAAACTATCATCAATAACAACTGTACGCATTGTTCTAAAATTCAATATTTGCATGACAACAACATCTACATCATTTTTTTTGTTTACTATAAAAATCCATGACTTACATAGAGAACTCTTGCTTCCGACTCCTTAAAAATGGTTGTCCTCTGTGGCAATGTGAGACCTTATATCGGGGCTATTCAACCCTTTGCCGTCGATCTAATAGTGGCTTAATAATACCTTTTTTTAATCAAAGGCGTCACTCAGTACATAATAGGGGATACACTATCATGATTGGTTTCCCGATTCTGTCTCTCTCTGGTGCCATGAAGGCCCCTTTAGTGAAGAGAAATGCTTAAAAATACGTTGTGGTCTGCAATCAATCAATAGATGTTTATGAGTTGTGGGCAGGGTGTATTCTAACGGGCTGTAAAACCTCTTTTACGCAGTTGTGCAGTGAAACTGTGCAGCTGTAAATGGATTTTGTGCCTCTGCAACTTCAGTGTATTTTACATAACACACTGTAAAACAATTAGGATTTAAATATGATAAGTTTGAATAGATACTAGAGAAAGAGAAAAGTATGTCACCAAAGGGTTTGAATCCCGTTGGTTACATACTTTTTTATTTCTCTATTATCTATTTAAACGTATTACGACTTTAAGCATTTCTTGTATAGTCATGAATCACTGCGTTTGATTTAAGTCGTGCTCGAGGGACTCCACTAAAATAATGTAATAAACTTGAGAATAATTAACAATAATATTAAAATCTCTATGTATGTGAAAGAAAGCTATTGGAAATCGTAAGTAAGTTTCAGTAATAAAAGCAAGTATATTAAGCTGCCAGGGAACGGTGCAGCCAAATATCTAACAATCTCTTACCATATCATATGATAAAACTTCTTAGAAAGTGCATTCACCTTTTCAATCTGTAATTAGTGCTCTGATCCATACAATTTTGTTTAGTCCACTATGTTTGTACATTATCACCAGAGATCTGAATTTTGTAATTTTGTGCATTTGTATTTTTTTCTTAGAATCAAACGTGAATCATTGTCAACTAAGTGATTGTAATTCTATCATGGCTTCTGTTCTGACTCTGGTTTGAAGTGTGTAAACTATACTTTCTCCTCAACTTATTGTTTTCTACGTAAAAGCAAGAACCCATTATAGCTTTTAAAGTATCGGATCGGCGTAGCTCAGCTGTTAGAGCAGCACGCCTCAACTGAGCGCGTCTCGGTTTCAAGTCCTAATAGTGACACATTTTCATTCTTCTCTAGCATTTCTTGCACAATAAAATTGCAAATTTAAATCCAACATAATCCAAAAACATCTAACATAATTTTGTTTGTAGAGTTAATCATCAAATGCTTCAACTTTGTAAAACTTTGCATACATCGCAAGCAGTTAATTCGTGATAAAACTGACAAGAACGACTTGAGTTTGTTGTTTGAAGTGGAGGTGGTCCTGAGAAGAAAGGAGCTACCGAGTCTTACCTGAGACTGGGAAATGATGGTGAAGCCTGGGCTAGAGCAAGCATCTCCAACCATGAATTTCGGTGACTTGCGATAGATGCCATCTCCAAGTGAATATAGAATAAACGGGTCTAGTATGAAGCTACATTAATGAGATTTAGTGGTCTCAATGATGGACATTACTCACTGATCCCCCTTCAAGTAAGTAATACTACATAGGCAACGGTCTGTAAACAGTATGAAACTAATATTTCTGTCAAGCTCAAAGCCTTCTTAGGCATAGCTAAATCCTTAGGAAGCTGTTGGACATGTAAATAAAGTGACCTATTGACATCAACAAATGCAGGGTGCGGTAGTACAGGCAGTTGTACCAACCATAAGAGGTTGTGTTCAAACAATAATGATAATGATAGTAATATGGAAAGAATTTAATGACAGAAAATTATTCCAGAGTTATACAAATTTGTTGGGTATTTGATGAATGTATGCATATCTAAGAGGAAGAACGCGGTGATAGTGACACACTGGTTAAAATAATTTGCAGCCAAGACAAAAGAGTGGCAAAAGATAATACTTAAAAAGAGAAAATGATGGCGACCAGGAGACAAAAATGAGTAGCATGCAATGGGACTTACTTGGATGATCAATGGTAAAAAGTTCCATGGGGTGCAATTGACAAATACGGTTCGTACGTAAGAAATGGCAGAACAGTATCAAGGATTGTCGAGCATACTCATCTTCTTCTTCTGTAGAATCCAACCTTCGTATTGTCTCTGCCACAGTTAAACTAAGTTTGAGAGTTTCGAAAAAAGCAACTGCAGATCCCATGAAAGCCATCGACTGGAAAGCAGTCTCCCGTGATAGAAATCTATCTTCTCAGTATGCGGTGGTGTGTTTAACCGATTCCAAGAACTCTCTCATTTTGACTTGGAAAACTCTCACTTAGATTCTAGTAACATAGACTTGATCTATGGAAACTTGATTAGAGCTAATAAGGAAGTGACTCTATCTGCACTTCCCGAAAGACCAAAATCGCGAAGAATCCACTTAGTTCAGACACCACTGTCACTGTCAGAATTTTCCAAAGGGGAGTACAACAATTAATGAATTAAATAGTCCTACTAGGATGACTAATAAGGTAATTTACCATCTAAATATGGTATTATAATAATATCTTTCAAAGGGGGAACATTTCCCCGTGCCCCCCTTGGATACGCCTTTGACCACAGTCTCAGAAGCTTGAAAAAATCTCAAGAAAATCTCGTCTAACTATCACTGTCACCCTTCTCAAATAAATAAGGACAAGTTAACAGCTGCTAAAAAATCCATCGACCATGCATATCTTGAGGTAGAAGTAGCCTTCATAAATGGGAAAATAATTGGCATTTCCCATCTTCATATCAACCAACAACATTCTGCAGCTTGAAAACTATAAATGAACTATCGGGAAAGGAATCAAAACCTCCACTAACAATAAAAGGTGGTAGCTGTGAGCAACGTGTTGGTAACTTGCTTTCTCACTTTAAAAATCTCCTCGGCAATCCTGCAAATCTAACAGAAGACAAATCACTTCCAAAAGTTCAAATTAGTAGTGCTTTGAACATACCAACAAGAGAGTTCACCATTGTAGAGTTAGATTTTGTTCTAAAGAGGACTATGAACAAAGCTCTTGTTCCTGACAAGATTCAAGCCATCTTGTGGAAAGTATTGTATACTAAAACACAAGCCACAGTCCTGACCCCAGATAGTGAAACAGAACCTTTTGACATTCTGGCTGGTATTCTCCAAGGCGATACACTTGCACCTTTCCTTTTCATCATTGTAATAGACTACATCATGCGCATCTCTGTGGATACAATAAAAGAAAATGGACTCATGTATCGGCCTAGAAGAAGTTCACGTTATCCTGCACTTTATATCACCGATGCTGATTTTGCCGATGACATTGCGTTGTTGTCAGACAACCTCCTCAATGCTCAGGCACTCCTATCTTCTCTTGAATCAGCAGCAAACTGCGCAGGGCTTCACCTGAACGAAACCAAAACTGAGTGTATGCCAATTAACATTCGCAGCAATCATGAAATTCGAACTCTCTCGAATAACATCCTTAAATGCGTTGAAGACTACAAGTATCTAGGATCACATATCAAGAACTCTAAAAAAGACCTCAATATCAGAAGAGGCATAGCATGGACTTCTTGTAACAAAATGGACAAGATTTGGAAATCCAATCTTGACTGTAAGATTAAAATCCAAGTTTTTCGAGCACTTACTGAACCGATTTCGTAGTAGTGATCTGTATGAATCGATATCGAAATCTGCATGAATCGACATCAATCGTAATCTACAGAGCACATCGTATGCCCGTGTGAACGCATCTTAACTTCAAATGTTATGTTGTCGTTTACCCACCCATAACCAATAACTCAAATTCTTGTTTCGTTACTTCGTTATTGTTATTGGATCAACAATTCTGTGGATAAAGGTAGAATTAATGATTACTGAAAGATCACGACTGGGAAAATGCATACCATTCACTGTATCATCCGGCAGTGCTTCGTCTTCTTCATTATCGGAATCCATGCCTTTTTAGGACACTGGCAGTAGTAAGTTGACCAATGTCGTCGAAGTTGAACTCCACCAGTTTGATTTCGACTTCTCTTTTTTCGTACTCAGCTTAAATAGCCTTTATCCTCTTATTCTCACTTTGCCATTTCCCTTTGTAGCCTTTTCACTGCGTTTGTAGGCGCCTGAAGCATTAACAGCTGCAGTGATGTCAGCATATACATCTAATAATGCTTTTAAGGTGACGTCGTTACTGCACTGTGAAAACAAAAGTTTGATTCTCTTTCCAACCTCTTTAACCAAAATTTGTTTTTCCTGAACGGTCCATGTAGGTGCCCGTTTTCTCTTTTCAACCTCCATGATTTTAAGTGTAAAATCCGTTGGAAACAGAACTATCAAGCAATAATATTTTGCCAACTGCAATGTGGTGCAGTTACTTAACTCAAATTTCTCAACAAAGGTTATAACTGATAAAGACTAATTTCCCTTACATGGATAATAATTGTTTATAATGATTACTGAATATTGTCCAAATATGGCTGTCAGCCAGATAATTGGAGTCTAAAAGTTCAAGCAAATGTCTATTTATAGCCTTATTTGGGTGATTCTTATGGTGCCGTACTCTTTGTAACAAAGTTCGGTAATGCGTCATATGTCTTTGCAATGCCAACAATCGAGTTCAAATAATCGAGACAGGCATTAAACCTACACTTTGGAATCTCCGCATATAAGAAATTACTGAATCAATTGTCAATAATAAATTACAAAAGGGGAGAATATATGGGAGGAAGGGGGAAGTCTCAATTATATAGACCTAACAGTATGGGGCGTAGGTCCGTTAACCGATGGCTACCCTATTTCAATCTTTACTGTTTGGCCCACCTTCGAGAGATAAACATTATTCATCAAAGATTGATTGTCTAATACTCTTAATTTCGATTTAGGGAAGCTTCGATGCGTTATTCCCTGTTTTTTCCGCAGTCAAGTTTCGCTTGCGGTGTACTGACAAATTATCAGGAGGCATGTACTCGCCCCACCCTTGCTTGGAGTGGCCCTGCTGACCGTGAACATTACCGGGTTACGACTTACCAGCGCTCGTGCCTGTCAAGCTGGGCATGACCCATCAATTGCAAAGGATAGGGTCCCTCTTACTATTATCCGTCCAATACACCGTGCGCAGTCACAACTCTACTGGCTTCAAAAATTCACTTGGGCCACCTCCCTATGAGTTGACTCTCCTCTTGAAACCTGCTTTAAGTCTACGTTTGTGATGCTAATGTCCCAATCGTCTCCCTGAAGTCATGCCCGGGCATGTGCTGGTTCACAGTGATCCTGCAGGTCAGTGGGAATGAACACAGAAAAGTAACGAAATTTTGTGACTCTGGTCATCCAGGGCATGATGTGATATCTGGCAAGTTGTTTACCAGATCTCTTCCCAAAATCTCTCTACAAAATAGGATTGTAGGCGTTGGCTACGGGAGTTGCTTGGAGTTTAGTGGAGGAATAAGACGAACCTAATTTGTAAAAGTAATCGTTACTTAATTGTAGAGATTTGCGTATTTCAAGTCTAGTGCAAAAGAAATATGACTAACGGTAACTCGAGAGCATTTTCTTGTTGCTGTACTGCGAACATTACATAGTGAACCTGAAAGAGTTGGAGTTACGTCATCGTTTCGTGACTGAATATGCCGGATGAAAGCGGAGTAAGAAGAGGAGTCCTCAAGCAAATTTTTAATAGACCTCCTCCATATGATGGAACTAGTGATGTTAGGGACTACGTAAATAGTTTTCAGATATTTTTGAAGGTAGCAAAGGTCGGAGATGATGAACGGAGGAGAGACACCATTTTAAGTTACCTTCAGGGAAATATATTTCGACTGATACGGCTGGAGCTCGATCTTAACGACAGGGCATTTGACGAGATGACGAGACTATTGATATGGAGATTTCTGAAGAAGCAATGGAAGAAAAGCGTTTAGAGACGGTCAACTTAAAATCTTGAGAGGACTTAACGATTATAAGCGAAGACTTACAGATGGAATATATTTTAGCCAAGACAAGGTAAAGTTTTGGGAAGATATATTGGAAACCTTGTACCTAAATGGACTTCCACAAGAACTCCGGATGGAGATATTAATCCATGAGTGTGATGATTTCCCATCATTGGTTAGTTTTACTAGAGAATTAATGACGAAGAGTGATGCCTTTGTAAGCAACAAACTTCTTAGTGATAATGTATTTTATACAGACAAACAAAGCAGAAGTTTGGGAACATGTTACGCATGTCTTTTTGAAGGGCAGTGAGTGAAATTATTGTTAGATACTGGCTCGAGTCGATGTTTAATGAAGTACGGTCAACAAACTGAGATCAGACCCTTTGTATTAGACCACCAGATGTAGAAATGGTAGATGACAATGGCAACAGATTAGAAGTATACGGCCAAGTTGAATACGAGTTAGAAATCAATTCAATAAAAGCTAAGCAGACGTTTTTAGTGGTTACCAAAAACGTAGATTTATTAGGTAGAGATGCCTTTAATTCGTTTTGTGTTGGCATCACAGTAGGAAAAGAAACAGTCCGCATAGTTTAACAGCCAGATAACATTCCAATCGGATGAGAAATAGAAGCGCAACAGACGCAACAGCGGGCCTTTGCAGGAAACAGTCGTGTAGATAATGTAGTATCGGAAATTACAGATGTTTTCAAAGGGCTAGGATGCGTAAAACAGTATGCCCACAAAATACAAGAGAAAGAAGGGGCTGTGCCAATGACAGTTAGTAGTAGAGGAGTACCGGAGGTATTAAGGGTAGAAATTAAGGCTGAAATAGATCAGCTATTGCAAACAGGGGTTATCAACCTGTTGGAGCAAGTGAGTGGAGCTCACCTATCGTGGTATGTCGGCGGAAAAATGGGAAAATCTGTATAGTTACAGATGCACGAGCAGTGAGCCGTCGGCTTGTAAGCTCAAGATATCCGTTGCCAAGTCAAGGGGAGCTTTTCTTGAGAATTAGTGATGCACGTGCTTTTACTAGCCTCGACATGAATCAGGTAATCCACCAGATTGAGCTCACGGAGAATCTCGCAGACATACTACTATGGCCACACCCTTAGGCACGTTTAGATCAATGCACACGAATTATGGGTTTGTTAGCTCACCCAGCTCGTTTCAGAATATCATGGACGAGATTTGCAGTGACCTTCCTTTCATATTATGCTACATAGATGATATTTTGATTGCATCTAGGTCGGAGCAGGGGGATGTAAAGCACTTAAAGCTCACAAGTGAAGGAATTTTTATAGAGGCCATAAGAAAATTGAAAGCCGTGTGATGTGAGCGAGGTGAGATCCTTCCTTGGGAGTATTCAGTATTACACAAGGCATCACACTATTCTCAGAAGGCGCACCCAGTGTTTGAATTGCTAAACAAACGACGAGTGTTTAAGTGGACTGAAGAATGCCAGGCGGCATTTGAAGCACTAAAGCTTTACATAACAAAAAAGCAACCCAATTGGCCTACTTCCAGATTAACAAAGAAGTCAAAACAATCTTGAGCTGTGATGCTAGCCTTAAAGGAGTTGCAATCTATTCTGCAAGTCGCACACTTACAAAAGCAGAGGCTTCCTATTCAGTCCAGGAATTGGAATAGGCCACGGTTTTTTCAGTTTCAATAGATTTAAATACTATCTGAAGAGTAGAGAATTTGAACTCGAGACAGATCATGCCAGTGTTGTCAAAATTTTAAACAACAAGGGGCTTGATTGTACAAGCAGTAGAATGCAGAGATGGTTACTAAAGATGTTAGAATACATCTTCACTGAGCGACATGTCAAAGGCAGCAACATCTTATTACCAGATACACTGGCTAGGCTTCATGGGGCCAGAGAGCATATGAGCATATGAAACTAAGATAGGCATTGATGAAAGAGTCCTAGTTTACGAGTTCATTGCTTCCAGTATCACTCACACAGAGTTTGCAGAAGCAACCGAAAAGGGCTCAACTCTCCAAATTGTTTTAAAAAGGCTTAAGGCAGGATTCCTACGAGAACGCCTATGGGGGATTTCGGGGGGATATCGGGAGCATCTGGGACACAAGAGAGGAACTTTTTTGTTAAGAAAACATTGTTTTCAGGGGAGGCAGGGTTGTTGTGCCTGAGTGCAATAGAATTTTATGGATTTGTCATGAAGGTCATTTCGGGATTGTGAGTACCAAAGAC
This sequence comes from Carybdea cf. marsupialis auct. non (Linnaeus, 1758), assembly GCA_010016065.2. Classification (NCBI taxonomy): domain Eukaryota; kingdom Metazoa; phylum Cnidaria; class Cubozoa; order Carybdeida; family Carybdeidae; genus Carybdea; species Carybdea cf. marsupialis auct. non (Linnaeus, 1758). The sequence goes on along the minus strand of JAAAKL020011052.1, from coordinate 2,098 downwards.
AAACTGAGCGATACATGTTGGTGGGTTGGCTGTGGAAAAGAGACTGAGTTATTTGTAAGGAACTGTACCAAGCGCAACAAGACAGACAAGAGCTGTCAGTCGCTAAGCCTTATCGACAATGAGAGCACGATTGAAGAGATAGAAGGGGAGTCTAGCAACGGACGCCGAGAAAAGGTGGAAGAAGACACAGAACAGCAAGAAGATCAGGATGTAAGTAGCCCAATCAGGACTAGAAATACACCCTGATATCATAGACCATCTGATTTTGATAAATTATGAGTTTTCGCGTTTTAAGCAGGCGGAGGATATGATATCTGGCAAGTTGTATACCAGAACTTTTCCTGTTTAAGAGTGAATTGTTAAACAGGATTCTAGGTGTTGGCTATTGGAGATGCTTGCAGTTTGATGGAGGGCTAAGACGAAGCGAATTTGTAAGAGTAATCGTTAGTTAATTGTAGAGATTTGCATATTTTTTGTCTAGTGCAAAAGAAAATGTGACTAACGGCAACTCGAGAGTCAGTATTTGGAGCTTTTACCTGTTGTTGTACCACGTGAACATTACACATGACTTGGTGCACAACGATCCTGTTGATCAGCAGCACTAAGCAAGGACGAACAAAAACTGTCTTCGTTTTACTCTTGTTATGCTTGCAAGATAATAGTCCTCCCTAAACGACTGCGCATGAAATTTAACTCGTCTTGGTTCACATGCTTTTCAGTGAAACGGAGGAAAATGGCGAATTTTAACAAAGATTAGTACATTAGTAGTATAATTGGTCAATATATTCTGTTTAAGGGATGTTTCACCAGCAAGTGCTGGTACTCTGCTGCTTCCCAAACAAAGGTTATGGTGAAGAAGACAACCTAGTTATGTAGTAGTTATTGTAGTGATACTAGGAAATGTAAATAATTTTCAGTGCTTCTTCGAACTTAACAATAAAATCTAGAACATTCTGGCCGGGCTGATTGTACTCTCTAGAATTGATTGAATCCATGTATAGCCATTCGCTTTGCTATTCCTGTTTTGCATCATATAGTAGTTTGAAAGGATAAAAAAGTGGATCTTCTAAATTCATTGTGTGATGAGTGATGAGTAGTTGCCACTGACAAGTTCAGTTAGGGTTAGAGTTAGGGATAGGGTAACGGTCAAGTCCTTAGATGACTGGTTAGGAATCCTATTGTTACGTCGAAAGGATGTTATTGTCCCTTTTTCTGAGCCGTCACGTGACGAGGAACCTGCAGCATTGTTATGTGTTTTGCCTGACAGCGCTTCATTTCAGAAGTAAACTTTCGATGTGCCAGAAGAAAACTGTGGATTTTTAAATTGTCACAACAACCGAGGATCAAAAGGAGAGAAACTCTCATTCTTTAAAATTCCTACTAGTGGAAAAAGTGACGGTGAAGAAACTAAAGCCAAGAAGCTCAAAGCACGCGAAGAGTGGATACGTATAGTTTGTCGAACTCGTGTCAGGGATACAAATTTATCTCGACAGTTTGAGTCAAATTCCTTTCATCCATGTGAACTGCAATTCGACCCTGAGGACATAGAAGTTTACACCAATAGGAAAGTATTACGAAGTGGCTGCATACCCGTCAGAAACCTGCCTCGAAAGTCCCATGACCAAGGAAATGACAATGTGCCTGGATGACGACAACTTATGGCTTGCTCGCCTGTTGTCAGCAACTCATTTTCTTCGGTCTCAAGAAGCGTAAGGAAGATGTCCCTTTATCCATGGAAGGTTAATATTGGTGAAAGCAGACTGCAGCTTTCACTAGAGGACAAAGTATCAGCAGTTCCTAAGTTTTATGTAGTTATTACCGATGATGACAAGCTCTCGATGAAATGCTTTTATTTTGGCTGGAGGATACCGTACTCTTCTATTTTCGACAATAGCAGGACTCGTGTCAGAGAGATTTTAGAAAGACTATGTAGTTCGAAGATTTGTAATGGAGTTTGTAACAAAATTTCGTCGAAGGGTACGATTGTGCACACAATACCAAGAAAGCCCATTCTGAATGACGGTTTGGCTCCTTTTGCTAGCTTGGCGATTGTTCGAAGCCATGACTGCAGAATTTTCATCGAAGGAGATGATGTGGA
>JAAAKL020011051.1:0-13928 GCA_010016065.2 Carybdea cf. marsupialis auct. non (Linnaeus, 1758) | reverse complement strand
TACCACTGATTTTATCTGTACAATTGTTTTATGTGCTGCTGACCTTTAGTGTTTAGGTAACTTTGAGCCTCCAGTCAATCGATTGAGTTTGGTAAAAATAGCCCCAGCAGTATTAACTAGCTGGTGTCCTCAGAGCCGTCCTTTGGTTCGTTAGAAACGAACGGAAGTATTTTTAACAAATGAAATAAATGAACTAACTTCTTATGTCCCTATTAATTTACTGGTGCAAAGAACGGAACTATGGCCTGCAAAAAGGCGTGATGTTCCCTGTTGAAGTGAGAGGTTCGTATCGAAGTAGGAGTTTTCACAAACAGGATAACTCAATAGAGTAGAAATAGAAATGATCAGTTATATGGATTTACAAGGGAGATCAAAGGCAGTTGTACTTACTTTCTTGTACATTTCGTTTATCTGTATTTATTCAGTTGCCAGAAAATCTAACTAAAATGTTGCAAACGATAATAGAGAGAGAACTTTAAAGCAAACTTGAGGACGAAGTAGAAACGAGCTGCTTTGAACCAGGAAACAATCAGGAACAAGAAAGACCCCCTTTTCTTTTGATACCATCTGAAGCAGAATGGTCCAGGTATCTAGGGAAGAGTTTCTGTGTTTTAGGAATTACAAGAATAATTACGATAAAATGCATCATCAAGAACATCTAGAAATGCATTGTCACTTCACACAAAGCAATGTTACGTAACGTGGCGGACCTTCCCGTGACTTATGTGGACTGGTATTCCTGACCACACGTTGTCGTTGTTGGCAACAATGTGAAGCTCGATCCAGTCTTTTTTAGACACCAGTTGGCAAATCGTAATCAATAATTAAGAAAGGGAAGTTTGCCCAGGTAGACTACGTAGAATCGGTCATAGAATGTATGAATTTCCGCACTTGATTAGAGTTTGATTTACCCGGAAGGGTCATCTCGTAGCTATCTTTTGTTCTGAAAATCTATGATTTATAAAGAAAGGTTTCTCTGTTCCCTTTCAGGGTGAAAGATCCGATGAACCAGCTAAAGGTATTGTAATAATTTATGTTATAGAGAAATGAGGATTTGAAAATATCAAGTTTGAAGGGAACTAGAAAAAAGTGGAAATCCCGGTGGTGACTTATACGTGTTATATATGTTTAGTCTGATATAATCAAATTCATTCGTAGTTGTATTAAAAATTTGTGGAAGAGACATTTATCATTCTGTGTTTCATCTTAAATGTAGCCAAGGCAGTAAATTAGTGTTGACTGTCATACAAATGTGAACTTTTGTGGCTTTTGTAGATCATTTCCTTTGAAAAGCATTTTACCCCAAAATCGCGAATAATTCAACCATTTTTAACGTATATCATGCGCCCAGTCTCAATTTCATGAGTTCGAATCCCATATTTTAATATGAATTAGATCTTGTTTGCATACTCAGCTGGGCAGTTTTTGCCGGACGTAACAGTGATAACAGGAGCTGTTATATACCCCAGTAGATAGTGATGGAATGTATAGATTTCCGGAGGAATGCTAACCTAAAGTCATGCTATTGATCGTGATCTTACTTTCATGTTTGTGTCGTCACCTCGAACTCTCTTGAATTATCGTGCAATGAGTTACACCCAAACCATCTAGTAGTGAAAATAGTTTGCAGTCATGTAGCTATGACACCTGGTATTGATGTAAAGTTGGTCTTGAAAAGGAATCGCACTTCTACTTCTTTCAATGAATCCAAGTATTCTGCCCTTTACCGTAGCCGTTAAGAAAAAAGTTTATCAAATGTTCAGGATGTGCAACGATTGGACATGTGAAGAAGTTCATATCGAAGAAGCTGAAATTAGAAAGCTACAAGGAGGTAGGCTTACGTACAATTTACAAATGGGTCATTGAATGGTCTTGTTAAGAAACTATACAATAAGCATGTCACCATCTAATTAAGTGGAAAGGCCGTTTGGTGGCACGAAGAAGTTCTTTGAGAAAATGAAATAGATTTCGTCTAATTGTAGACCGTTTTGGCACTTCATAGATATAGAAAGTCATTATTGTTTTCGACATCCTCTTTCATAATATTTTTTCATTAAACCAGAAGAAAGAAGTGTCTGTTAGAGCGAAGGACGTCTAAGGGCAGTTGTAGGCGTTTAGCACAAGTAGAAATATGTTTTCAACGCAATTATTTTATATATTATATTAGTATTTGTCATTTCCTATCTGAAAACATCATCAGATCGTGAAACGTTCTAACCAGGTCCACTTTTTATGAGAAATAGGAACTTAAATCGCATGTTTTAATGTTTTTCTACGGTGAGAATTGCAAAAATATGTAAAATATCTAATGCTTCGTAAAATCCGGCATTTTGTTTTTTATATTTTCTATGAACGTATGTCTGTTAAAATAACAAGGGTTTCTCAAAATAGAAGGCACGACAAATAGCCTTACTCAGGATGATTGTCGTTTGGAGGCTAATAGGTTTGCAGGAATGTGTTAAGTTGTTAGCCTGTATCAAACAAAATTTAATGTTAAGGCTGTGCTTATGCGCCACATTAACAACAAGCTATGGCCACCCACCAACGATGCGTCAGTCTCACTCAGTATAATTCCTTATTGGCTCGAGGATGTGCATGTCAAATTTTACTTAATAATCGCGTGAAGTTTGGGCCACCATGGAGAAGTCCTGCCCCTGCCTAGAGATCAACTCCGGCGTGGCTTATTTTTAGTCGTCATAATTTTATGGGTCAAAGAGGTCACCGCCCGACTTTCGTGAAAATCCGCCAAGAAATGGAGGAGTAGAAGCAGAACGTACAAACATATGCACATATGCATACATACTCCCGTTTATTATTATAGATTGTCAATTTCAAAAATAGGAAGCAAGGACTTGACCCTCCATCGGCGTGTAAAGTGGTTGTATAGTTTAATTACGGTGATGTATCGAATCTTGTTAAAAGTACATTAGGGTAAATATACCATTTAAATTGACGTCATCGTAACTATAACAACCCATAACCATTGTAGGATATTCCGTCTTTTGTTTTATCTTGCCCTGGCCAATTATTTAAGTTGTTCTTCTTCATTTTTCATAATTCAACAATGTCATTAAGATTCAGTAACTACTCCCCTCCCCTTCATCAAAGAAACCACCCCGATTAAGCAAATTGAAAAGGAGCGAAAGTAACACCCTCGGTCACATTGAGTTTGTTATGAAGTTCTACAAATTCCCATCGTGCGTTTTACATCTATCATGATACGATCACCTTGGAAGTTAAGGAAATTTAAACATAAGAATACCAAGTAGTTTTTTGTGAAAAACAAATAAGGAGAGGGGGTTATAAATTCAAAAATTTAATAAGCTGGGGGATACGATTTTTTGGCATTCAAGAGTATGGTTAAGATCCGAAGAATTGTCTGAGAACTAATTAAAGTATTCTGCACAATAAAAAAGTTAAAAGCTTTCAGTTTGGTAGTACCTATAGTCTCTAATTGCTCCAAAGTCGAAAACTGAAAACTGAATTATTATCAGTGTCAATTATTGCACGGCATATTTAGGTGATTACTAGTATTTTGTATTTAGTTGGAATTTTTGGGTGTCGTGTTTAAGTCGGTCATGTGGTATGGAAAATAACCTTAATATCAACTACACCTGGGGGCTTCGAACAGCTTATAAAAATCAATAAAACAATCAATCCAATGAAAAACGTTGTGATAGTATGCTATGTTAGATAGGTGAAGACAGCTACGTCCCCCGGCCGTTGTTGGAGTGAAGCAAAGAACTTGCTGTTTCAAAAGTTTCATGTTATCATTATTTTTCAGAATTTTCAGTAATGCTTCTTAAATACATGTCAGCTTCTTTTCAGTCTGGAACCTTGTCCTTCTAGTTACTTTTATGTGCAATAGAATTCTTTTCAGGTCAATAACCCATCCACCTTACCCCCGAACATACGCCATATTCCGTTTATCTAAGGCATAAGAATTATTCTATTCGTGGGTGACACTTACTAGTTTTATCTTCATTGCACGAGCCTATCCTTGTTTCAGATTGATGTACTTTGTAACGAAGAGATACTTGGAAAGGATCATACGTTAAAGTTTCTTAGTGTTACACGATGGAAGCTAAAGGTACGTGTGTTAACCCCATTCTGCACGGTGTCTAGAGATATTCATTATTACACGAGGGTGGGAATTTTGGACCACCCTTTCAATAACTCACGATATTTCAACAACAGTGAATGCTTCACAGCAGAAACTTTGCTGTATGGCAGTTTTGTCTTACTGAAACATGAAAAGGTAACTTAAATAGCAGATTTTGCGGTTTTTTCCTCTATGAAACCGCTTTTTTTCCTCAGAGGTAGGCTCCATTCTTTGTCAAGTTCCAGATCTTCATCAGCTTTGTAAGCTACGTCATGTTATTATTCCACTACTCATAGGTCAACCTACTTTATGTAAATAGTGTTCGAGAGGCAGAATTATCAAAGGAAACATACGTACTTACGTCTGCAATTTGGATCTACCATTTTTTAAAGGGTGTGGTACGGGAGGTTATACAGATTTAGGCCCCCCAAAATGATGTTCGTATGTTAAATAGATGAAAAGCAACTGTGAGAAATCTTCAGAGCTTTAGACCACTGCAAAGAGATGTCATACGAAGGAAACTCCTAAGGTGGCGCCTTGCGTGCTCCCTACCGAACTTAAGTCTCGCTGCCTAGCACGCAATGTGATGAAAGACTGCAAACTGTATCAAGTTATATATCATAAAATGGATGTTAGATAGGAAGGAGAAGCTGAAGCAGTTAAGAATTAGAATCGTATCTGACTACATCGTGTCCAGTATCTACTTGGAATATCAAACCCAAGCATAGAAAAAGATAAGGAATAGGGTTTAAGCATTACTAGATATGAAATAACCAGAAGTTTGTTTATCATGCTTAGAGGTTTCATGGCTACGTATCGTAGTGATGGTGCAAAAGATTGTGATTAAGTAACGTGAGGAATATACAAATCATGGTGACACTAGAGGCATGAAAAGTATCCTGTCGCATCTTGAAGGGTTGCACCAAAAATTATAGGTGTTACATGCAAAGTCCCGAAGTTGTTATTTTGAATGAGTGTTTTTTCATATTACCGATTTAAAGAGAAAAAGCGTTCAACCATGTCGAAGAGGTTTTATTTTAAAGATATTTTTAAAGGCAGAAATAGTTGTTTTAGGAGCCTTACAGAAGTATTGTACTAGAGGGTGTAGATGCCGGACATGTTTCGGGTGGTTATGAAAAGGATCCCTATTTTTTAATCTGCATATTAGAAAAATTCGTATTAGAGCCGACTATTTATTAGGCATGTACTCATAAGGCAAAGCGAGATCAGATGATTTGGTGGATATCACTGTAAAACCGAATGACAATTTTAATAAAACCTTCGTTAAAAGCAATTGCAATCCATATGACCCGTTTATCACCTATGTATCTGTAAAGCGCAGGGAGTAAATGAGGTTTGAATGTGATAAAAATGTTCGTTGCTACACCACCACCCTCTTGCAGTAGTCAATGGAGTTAACTTACCTGTGATGTATTCAGGAACTTACATAACCTATGGAGGCTTGGAGGGTAGCATTTGAGGTTGCATGTACTTTGTCTTCATAATCTAATTCAGGAAATATCAGTCACAGATTTGATCACAAGATGTGTGCATGTAAACTAGAAATTGCTGGCCAGCTTTTCTCAATCCTTGTTGGTGTTAGATTTTTAACGTTGATTTTTTCCTTACAGTAAGACATCCCCATTTGCTAATGCTTCAACTTCTGTTTTCTTTGTTTCTTGAAACAGACAAAGCCACTGCTGCTGTATTATCGACCAAGACTAGAATTGTATTAAAAGATAGACGACATACAATCATCGTATGCTGAGAGACAACATTATTTTAACTCTGTAGGGTTATTGAAATGTACGTATGGGTAAAGACAGGGGTCATCCATTTACTACTTATGACTGATTTTAATGTAGGGCCCACTGCTCCTCAGATGCCTTGGATTGAGAGTGTTAAACTTTGCAACATTCCTTCCAACATAGGTCTCCTGCTAATGATATGTTATATTGTAACACCATTACAATATGTTCATTGTGGCCCTAACTTTGAGTTTTTACTATTAACGTGTGTCGGTTAACGCTACGAACTTGTAGCGCTTGGGCATTTTTGCGCGTTGTATATCGCTTTCTGACAAAATGACAGTTAATGAGCAAGGGGGTGATATCAATTGAGATATAGTGTTGTTTTATTTCTCATGGAAGAGAAAATACTAACTGGATGACCCAAGGGACAGCCAACAGATACAGGAATAGTTTTTGTATAACATTCAACAATAGAAATTATGTAGTACTTTGTTGACAGGTAGAGCAATAGTTAGTACGGTAGTGTCCAGGAATTTACTTCCAGTAATTTTTTATTTAGTTCACAGTGTATAATATACCGAACAATTACATTATGTAATTTATTTTCTAATTTATTTTCATTGTTTAAGCATCTTTAAGAAGCACAAATCTCTGTAATATTTGTTTGAACCTTGCTTTGTATAGTGCACTCTATTAGACTTCCTTTACCTAGGGTACCTCGATCAGATTTTCAGTACTTAGAGTAATCCAATATTAGCCTCTTTCTCAGTTGACTGTGAGCTTTAAAGCTGTTTATGATGACTCTTACCTCAACGCTTGTAGCGTGACTCATTGAAATGATAACTTTATGCCCCTTGCGATCAAAAGTAGCGTTCATCTTATCTTTTCAAATTGAAATCTGCACACCTTTTCTCGCATTTGCCATCATCTTTTATTAAGCTAACTATTTTTGTACTGTTCTCACTAGTCTAGATTTAAGATCCCCCTACATATCAATTATCACGCCATTTTCTTTAACTGCTTTACCGTCAATCTACATCTTCCAAGTGTGACCAATGACACCCATATCGAAATTCGACAGGCTGCGGTGAATATTTTGTGGCAAGAATGACTAAGCAGCTCTGGCTTTCCTTCAGCAGCGAACAAATCTTTCGCCTTTTACTAAAGATTTCTGTGGAGGAGAGCATGCTAAAGAGTCTATACACCAAAATTTTGCCGTCCTGCTCTCAAGCAGGGCTTATACCTCTCTGCTCATCAGGAGGTACAATGAGAGATCGCAGCTTTTCAGCCATCCATTCTTGCGTGCAAAAGTTCGTATTTCTTCACCCTTCATATTTCTTCACAATATCTCCTTGGCAATTTTTAACATTCATCACGTTTGAGCCATAAAGTTTGTTTTAAGGAAACGTAATACTACCTAGAGATCGATGAGTTCCACGTTCTTTGGATTTTTTGTAGTTTTTACTTGTGACTTCTTGTTGGAAAATTTCAAAATCGATATATAGTGTAATAGGGTAGACAATTTGTTTATATGTATTTGAATGAGTTAGATATAAATGTATGTTCAAGCAAGGCAAAGAAGAAAGCAGAGAAGCGACCAAATTGCTTGGTGTATTGATAGTACACCGTTTCTTCCTTTCTTAGATAACAGGTAATGCAGCGAAGCATCTATCTTATTCTTTTTGCCCACGTAGTTTATACTTAACTGGTGTTATAAACGTTCCGTTAAATATCTTTTGAGTTCTTTATGGTTTAATTTTGCTTTGTGTCGTTTATCGGTAAAATCGATAACAATGGGGTAACCACCAGGGGGAAATGAGGGGGGGGGGGGCGATGACAAAAATGTTTAGTGTAATAGACTTCCAGGTAAGGTTCAATACCGAAAGAAGAGAATACCGATGTGAGTTTTACTTCATTCTTCGCTCGCCTTCATGTTACAAACAAACTAAAAATCAACTACTAACTGTGTATAACGGATATGAAGATTATACACAAACACAGGGATACAAGGAAATCAATATCATGTCAGACACAGGGAAAGAATAGGAATGTGTGACATATTGTATTATGCACTTTTTTCCGCTGAAGTGAACAAAGATCCCTTTTAAAAGACGACAGTTGAAATCAGTGGGTGGTAATCTCCCGGTTGTTTCGGTTGTTAGAGATATCTTGTAAAATAGAAAATCTCTCTCACTTCTCTTGTATACTGACAAGTTGAAAGTAGAATCAATTTTCCATGTTTGAAGGTTCTCGGGCTGCGCAAGAAGTGCTGATGTTTCTGGTTCAGTCACTCTTTTATGACGTGTTAGAGTTCTATATATGAATATAAATATGAAGCAGTCTTACAATACAAACATCAAAGCTGCGTAACTTAAATTGTTTCTGCACAAATAATACTGTTCTGTATTAGAAGCATATGATTCTTCATATACGAGACAATCAGTTCATATAACTCTCTACAATCCCAGTCTGCACCGGCTGACTGCTCTACGGTAATATACCCCTTAATAAGTTGCAGTGTATTTATCACATTTCATCACATGCTGTATGTATTCAGACTGAGGGATTGCATAGACATCTCTCTTCCTCTTTGTCTGAAGTGTTATCTTTGCAACCCCCGGGATGGTGTTTATTACAAATGGGGTACCCTCTTATAAAAGCCCCTTCTCATCCGATCGGAGTATCTTCGTAGTTCAAGTTTTTAAAAGGTCCGCTTTTTCACTCGTGGTAGAAAAGAGGTTTGCATGTCCATTACAATAATGCGTGATCTTTTCTTTGTATCTTTATTTCAACACCTACAAATATTTAGTCGTCTAAATCGTCTTCAGACATGTCTGTCTGTTGTTCTCCTTGCTGAGGGCTGCAATTCGGATTATGGTATTTATGTACTTCTAGAGTGTGTACAAAATCTACAATCTCCGTTACTTTAAGAGATACAGAATCTACAGATATGAGTAGAATGAGTTTTTGTCAGATCACTCCTTTAAAGATGGGTACCAAGTTCTTTATGTAACCTTGCCACCATCCCCGAAGCCACAGTAAACTGGAAGTGCTACAGCACACTTTTCCCTTAGCGTTGTCTCGTTAATGTTTCTGATACCATAAATGCTACGAACCAACATTGTCAGAACACATCAGAAAGTAAGTTTTGGTAATCCACGTTCAAGAAGATGATTGATTTAGTACTAAATTAAGCCTTAGGTGCAAATGATTGACTCGTTGTCTTAGCTTTGTTGCTTTGTTGTAGGCGTAAACGGTATTCGTTGCTGAAGACAGTCTTCGAAGACTTTGAACCCCATTTTGTTCTCACTGCCTTTCGTAATTTCTTTTTAGCCGTATGTCATAATGCACTTCCTTTCAGTGTTAGCTCTTAACGTGTTTTATGTCTTAAATACAACGGCCATTCGTATCTGAAATACTAAAGTAACAAAGTGGTATTTCTCAAGGTGTTTCAAGTAAGCTCAGGAAGTTCGTAAAATGATTATGCGGAAACTGACTGGCGGCTTACCTACGACCATCGGTGGCAAGAGAGTGCTAACAATTGTGATGGTGAAATGTACCGTGCATTAATGAGGAGCCCATTCTCCTTTTTAGGTTTCATTAGTTCCCTTTGCCTTAAATCGTACATACACCATTAGTGACTTTACATTTGAAAGATAACAGGTGGAGTAAATGTAAAATCTTTAGCTGGAGCACTGGGGGAACGGATCGTCAGATACATTATACATCCAGTAGGACCTTTTCGTACATTTCTGGTTAAAAATTTCGTGCCAAAACGTGATTAAATCTAAGGGGATTCTGAGTGGTTGGGTCTCGAGGAACGAAACTAAATGTAACCAATGGCACAAATATTTTTTGCGCCGTTGTGACCCCACGCGTAGCTTATGCCAATATGTAAACATTGTCAACTAACAATAAAGTGCTTGTGACTGCCACTAATTGCAGCATTGTTGTATACTCGTTTTCTTGAGAGGCCGGTTATGTTGGCAGCATGATGTTATGGTTAGTTGGAAGACCTTAATAGCATTTTGCTTCTTGTATTCGCCAAGTATAATCTCCTACAACGAATCAGCTACCTCAGGTTTCAAAAACCAAAGACACCTCTAAGCAATGTGACTGCCATAGGGCAGCAATTGCCCGAAAACCCATAGTGTACGAATGTATACAAATGACCGCATCCTTATCATAGGTAAGGATTGGTCAGCTTTTCACTTGGACGATCTGACAGAATTTGTCTTCCATTGTCATTCCTTTCCTTTTTGGGTAACCGCTAGATTTTACGAGAAACACTATATTCATGTAGTCCAAGCTGTAATTGGCTGTTTTAAAAACAGAGCTGGGTATAAATTCCTTTCCTTTCTTTATGGTGTTCCAGTCTGACGATTTTGTACTCATGAGTGTTAGACAAAAGTGGTTGTAATAACACAAAAAATGTCTCCATTTTGTGCTATTTTAGTGTTCTGTAACATAACCGCTTGAAGATAGGTCGAGAAAATATCTTCATATCCAAATTAAGGCTGCTACCGTATCATAGAACAAGTCTTTCTCTCATCGGGACATTCTGGGATCAATTTACATCGAAGAAAAATGAACACTGCTTTACAAACCGAGAGAATGTCTTTTTGTCGTGTGTCGTCTGTCACATTTCATAGCCTTGTAGGCACAGATTTACACATACTCATCACCAATCGGGAAGTCCGAATTCTTATTGGGTATTTTAGAAACTCACCTAGATAGAATTACATTCGTTCTTCTTTGTATTCTATTCTGACGATTTGGTGCTGATCCATTAGTATTATGAAAAATGGAGGGGAGCTGTATTCTCATCATTAAAACATTAACATATTGCACTCACCAAAAGCCCGTCATTCAGGCATCGCTTGTTAAAGGAATCACCCCCTCGTTTTCCGCCAGTTTGGGGGTTTTTTTTAGATATATGGAGAACTGTGATATCAGAAGATCTTGTAATTCGCGTAATTTCCCTTTCAAACGTCTATGGAATATCATAAATTCTTTATTAGCCCCCTCCTCCCTCTCGTCTGAACCCATAAATGAATCGTCCATTGGCTGCTTTTCTAAAATAAGTTGTATCGACATGTTCCGTGCAACAATTGTTGTACAACTTCGTTCGTATGCACGGTACAACATGTTGTCCGCAACAAATCGTATCGACATGCTGCACCGTGTAAACGGGGTTTTAGACAGAAAAAGCATTCAATACAAAAATTGCTGCAACATTTCGTACTATCTTCGTTTACCTTGAGTTTTGCATTCGTGAGAGTCTGGATCACAATTGTCGGGATTGGTTAGGGTATGCGAAAGAACTTCACTGTCTGATGAACGGATGATGCCTTTAAATATATGCATCGTATTTCTTTCGCGGTCAACCTCTCCCCTTCCCCTTTTAATCTTGCTTTAGTTAATCCTCTGGATAACGAGACGCTCAAATCAATTTTTACACCACTTAAACTAAAAATCAACATTCGTCACGCGATTTGATAGTCTAAAAGATGGATGCCACTCTAAATTCTTTAGATATGTTAAATATATTTAGCCTCCCGGTGCCATGTTTTGAAGAATTAACCCTCCATAAAGCGAATCCTTCATTTAAAACTGATATTTCCCTTGATATAATGCTGATTACCCTCGCAAGCATTTGAAAATGAATTTGGAACATAATCTACCCCTTTCCACCAATTCCAAATCAATATTCGTTTTATGTGATATTCGTTTGAACTGATATATGCAATGTTTACCGTAACTGGTAGAAATAGCATATATACTGATAGTAACTATCTAAACAAAATCCAGTCATTTTCCTACTATCATGCTCTGCTACTCAATTAACATACGTTGCCTAATAGACCTTTCAATCATTTTCACATTTTTCATCTGGATAACCAAATATTGATTTTCTGAAAGCAAAGAGTTTGACGTCAGTTGGGATCAAAATTTATGTGCTGGTCACATCTTGCAGTTTTATATTTTTCACTTCAAAAGTGCCTGTTAATTAAAGTGCTTTGTGTACATTTGTCACTGATCAATAAATGATTCAGCATAAATAAAATAAATAATAATAATAAAATAAAAGCATTAATTGATTCTAAATTCGAGAAACCATTGTTTAAGTGGGAACTTTGACTCTAATATTAGCCTTTTTTGTTCCGATTTCGGTAGATTTTCGACCAGATTACAACTTTTCAAAAGGCAAATTTAACAGATCTGTAAACAACCTTAAACACCAAAAAGCTGCTATTTGATAACAGATAAAAAAAAACTAAAGATCAGAAGTCTTTAAAAAGCACGGGTTGGAAGTGGGAGGCAATAGTTTTCTAGTGAGGGCCGAAAAGCCCCCTCCTCCCTAACCTCTCGCCAAATAGTGCTAGTACGTATAAATTGCTATTAAATTAACAGATAGTAAGGGTAACTTCCTAGCAGCGATGGTTTTGAAACATGGGATCTGTGTTTTTATTTGATAGGCAATTTGCAATCAAACTGCCAAACAAAATTTAAAGTTGTGGGGTTTTTTATTCCAAATGTCATCTGCAGACAGACACCGCAAACTAATGAGTAGATTAGTTTTTGTTTTGTGGCAAAAGTACGAAAAACGTGCCTTCCGTTGTTCTTATAAGTATGACAAGGGATCTCACATTTTTCCCATATCAACTCTACGGAATTGGCAGGTACAATTCCAAAAAGTTCCGTACGTTTTAAGTGTTGAGAACTACAAGAAATTGTGATTTCTTCCTCTACGCGGTGCTATGACGCTTCCGCAAAATCTTGACACTTGCTCTCATTTTCTACACCTGTCACTCCCATAGACTTCACTTCTTCGATCATTTTTAATTGATGACTGGAGAGACACATCATGAGATTCTGAAAAAGGAATTGATGACATTACATGTAAGATCCTTAGGCAAGTCATTACGAGAGAAGGGTTCTTTGTGTAAATAAACCAGCACAGCAACATTTCATAGCTGTCCAAAAATAGGCACCTACCTTGTGAGAAGCGATTGCAAAATCTTTCCAATGAAATAAATAACGTTGACTTTGCCTTGTTTTCAGTTAAAGTTTAATAATTGTCCCTCAGTCAATGCTGTTTAGATATTTTATTATGTCTGGGAAGTTAAAACACATAAAAAGCATGCTAATTCCAATGGATTGAAAATTCACAAACGAAATTTAACGAGGGTTATAAACAGTGACGTACTAAATCGAAATCCTACTGTAAAAACCACTTACCATAAAGTTCTCAACTATCTAATATACCCACTTGTGAATGACGCCTGACAGGTAACTGATGCAGGTAAACTCTTTAGGCAAGATATTATAGAACATAGAAGTTAAAGTGCAGGGACAATATTTGTATAAACAGACTTTCTTATTTATTTACATCTTTTACTCAGTAAAAACGCTTCCTAGTTTTGCTATATTTAATTTTTGTAGCAATAAAAGTATTTGTAGATGAACGTTCTCGCTGACCTATTAGTATAAGAAGGTAGGGGAAAGTCGACTGAAGATCATAAACTCGTAACCCTGTTAAGATCTGTGCTTTGGCAGCACCACAGTCAATTAAGAACTTTGTCGCGGACACACATCTTCCAAATCCTTAGCCTACCAACGACAAATGCCAGGAACTGTGCAGATCTATTGTAGAACCAAGAACTTCTCCGTTCGGAAATGGATGCCCGGATTTCAGAGAATAACACAGTTTCTTGGAGTGCAATAAATGCTCTCTCACCACAAAGTTCTAACTTCTGTGAGAAGACCGCTCTGGTACCTCTGTTTAGTTACACGTCGCCAATTCCTAATCTTGAATATATGTGGAGTGAGATAAGTTTTAGTGTTGGTAGGTTGCAAGCAGAACGCACGGTTTTCAAAAATGTTAACCTTATACAGTTTTTGCAAAGGAAAGTAATCCAGATATTTGTTATATACACAAATTTTTAATTCACCACTAATCAGCTGCAGCGCCCATTTTAATCATGCTCTACACAGTTCCGGTAACGTGTGATTATGTGTCATCAAGGGCACAATGCCTCTTTTCTTCTTCAACACATGTGGACTCAAGCACA
>JAAAKL020011050.1:0-13928 GCA_010016065.2 Carybdea cf. marsupialis auct. non (Linnaeus, 1758) | reverse complement strand
TATAATAAAACGCAATAACAAACCATCTTGAACAGTTTCCACTGGACAAATAAACAATCAGCGTCTCCAGGTCGAGAATGTTTCCACACTGCAGACCACGTGATCTATCTGTGACGTAGAAGGTTGATTAGGTCTATTGACGTCTTCGCAGCTTTTTGAAACAACGTAAAGTTTCCTACTCAGGATAAGTGAAAACTTATTCAGTTATACATGTGAATCAGTAATGAATTGTAACAGCCTTTAAATGAGTGTACTTGCTGGTATTCCTTTGGCTTCTCTGACGAGACGTTACAGTTGGATACATTGCAGTAGTATTTGGGCATAATACCTGTTGGCAGCAATGTTCTTCAATTGTTATCCAAAGTATAATTTGTCAATGCTAGTAGACTTCCTGTTAAAAGAAGACGCACTGACTTGCTCAAAAAAGCAAGAGGTACTGATTGTGAAGAAATCAACCCTTCCTATTCGTATGTAGCCTCGCTATCAACCAAACTGAAAACGAGGGTTTTGCTAAGCTCAGTTAACCGTATTAATACCTGTCAAGTACCGAAGCATCAGTATGAGAGAAGCTTTGATATCGAACCTCGAAATTTTAATGACGGACTGTTATTGTTTTTAATACAGATGAAAATTCTTAAGCTGGAAGAAATGAGGAGCTCTGATTGCTGTAAATACCACCAGAGGGAAAACTTGAGGGTCGGGGGAAATGCCTCCGATGAAATGCTTGCTCTATAACGGGTACTTAGAGGCGTCGATTGATAATATTTCTTGATAATATAAAATAAAATATTTGCAGGATGTCATTAGTAAAAGTGCGTCATACAATTTAGGATTGACGGCAGCTTCACAATTCATTGTTCTCGCACAACAGAAACGCGCCCTTGTTGGGTAGGCCTAAATAAGCGCCCCCTATCAAAATCGTTTAAGGGTCCGTTCCTGCTTTCTGGACTTGAACTTGGTAACATGTTTTGAATTATATTGATAAATGTTGCTCTTTTATTGTTGGTTTAGGTTTTGGTTTTATTTTCATTATCCGGAAAGTAGGAAGCTACCTTCTCTAACTATCGCAAGTAAATTTTACGTCTGTTCTCTATCGTAATAGCAATCTTTACTTCTGGAAGCATCAGAAAGGCCGTCCTGCGCACAGATGATGCAACATGGATACTTCATTAAAGATAGCTTCGCTGAAAAGCTGTTGAGCGAGTTAAGAGTGAAAATAGAGAAAGAAACTGCCGAGAATCCATTACTTCGGGCCATAGTAGCACGGAGAGATAACTTGGAAGAAAAGTCGAGAAAGGAACGAGAAAAGGAGAGGGACAAAGAGAGGAAATCGAGAAAGGTAGGTAAAGCGCTTTTGCTCCAAATGAGGAGAGGGACGTAAAATTTCGTGGGGAAAACCATAAAGTTTATAACTGAAAATTTCATTTATCTTTTGATGAAGTATTACAAGTTGTCGCACCATCACAGCGTCAAGTGGCATCTAGAATTGTGGTACTAGATGCTTAGACGTAATGGATAATACGAGAGAGATACAATCTGAGGAGACAGGAATCATTAGTGTTTGATGTAAGACGCTTCAAGTTCCTCTTGTCAAAGTTTGCGATGCTTGATCGTAACCGTGAAGCCACAAGTGTCACGCTCAAAAACCTTTGGTATTTGCTGCACTGGAAGCAGCTTGACTTCTTAGAAAAGTGTGTTCAATGTGCCACGTTTTACATGTCAAGAAGAGAATGAGCGAAGATTTCTAGTCACATCAAATCACTGTTCTTAAGTTATTTTTATGATAATTATTC
Organism: Carybdea cf. marsupialis auct. non (Linnaeus, 1758); assembly: GCA_010016065.2. Taxonomy (NCBI): domain Eukaryota; kingdom Metazoa; phylum Cnidaria; class Cubozoa; order Carybdeida; family Carybdeidae; genus Carybdea; species Carybdea cf. marsupialis auct. non (Linnaeus, 1758). The sequence continues at coordinate 12,135 of JAAAKL020011050.1, read as the reverse complement.
TATACGTTTTGACCCCAAAGAGCGCGAAGAAACGGTTCAATAGTTCATCATGTTTTTCATCTACAACTTTACATCCCCAGCCCACTCGTTAACATAGCTTAATAGTGCAACGGATATACCCGTGAAGTGGAGCTGCTATATACAAATGTGAACGTAAGGGAACAGATGGAGTGAATGTTGAGACCGCGGTAAATCTGCATCAAGTATTTCAAGTAATCGTTGAAAGTTATACCCGAGGTCAGAAAAAATTAAGAAAACTCCAAGTCTTACGGTATTTGCGTCAGTATTTGCAGAATATGAGCCTGAATTGTTCCAATGTGGAAATTTTTGTATAGACCTGGCAGTATTGCTCATTAACACCACGTTTACGAACCAGGGTTATCTAATTCAGGCATTTTTAGAGTCACTGATTCTCGCTAACGATCAAGGAACATATTGTGTATCCTCTTGCCATTCAATGTATATTACCTCTTAATGCACGCAATTCTTCTTGTTGTTCTTGTTCTCCTTGTTCTTGTTCTTCTTGTTGTTCTTCTTGTTCTTCATGTTCTCCTTGTTCTTTTTGTTCCTCTATTTCCTCTTGTTGTTCTTGTTGTTTTTGTTTTTCTTGTTGTTCTTTTTGTTCCTCTACTTCCTCTTGTTCTTCTTGTTGTTCTTCATTATTTTAAAATGATATATTTACATGATTTATTTTCGTAATTTAATTACAGTATTAAATTACTAAGCAGATTTAAAATTGCACGATCGTTTAACATTATATACTGTTTGTATATTGCTCGTCATCGTCACCTGTAAATACCTCTGTCCTTAGATAGCACGGGTCTTACACGTGTATACCTATTTGTCCATGTGAGTGCCATCTCTCGTGTTCTTTTCCTCTATTGCCTGGGATGGGAATCTTCCTTACTCGTTGGGTGATGTGAGCGGGTGGGCACCCCCTGACGTGGCTCTAGCGCCGCAGTCCGTGTCAGATGTAACATGCTTTCTACCTTTAGTTTGTATCTGACGATTTACTTGCAAATGGGATCTAGTCCGTTGACATCTAGACTTCACCAGTTTGAATAGCATCAAATGCAATACAATTTTGTTAGAATAACAACAATAGCTTCAAGAGCTAATGAAACTCACTGCAGAGAAAGCTAGTTGGATTTGGTACGTCTAGACAGTTTACATGGACTTAAGTCTTCTTGTAACTGCTTTAAAAGGCTGGAACCGTTGCCCTAATGGCTAACTTTTTATGTTTACGTCAAGCTTTCCTTACGCCCATGGTGGTCTCTGATAAAGTGGTTTGCAAAGCTTATTTTGTGATGTTCCCTGTCAACCAAGCATAAAATGCCCCCAACCCCAGTAAATCTGAAGTCATTATGCAATCATAATTTGATTAACAGAAAAGTTGAGACATATCAAGCATGTTGAGGCAGAAGCAAAAATATTAAATTTACTTTAAATATATCAATTGATAATTTTTAAAACACAAAGTTATAAATTTCTGTTACAATCGAATTTTATTTTACCACCGTCATTATCCCATAACCCTTTATGTTCCGTTCCGTATGAATGGCACCACGGAACACCCAGGGTGTCGGTCTCGTGGTTTGCTATGCCAGCCGGTAAATACCTCGTAAACATCACTACTGTATGTTTGTTTAATCTCTCAGTACCATATCTATCCACTTTAGGAGTCCAAAGAATCGGCCCAACGACATGCAGAAGCAAAGAAGAAGAAGGACTTTCTATCTCGGAAACAATCTTCTTCCTCACTACATCAGCTAGAGAAAGTACCCTCAAATCTAGATACCCGGCAAAATATAACTCATGACATGAATGCCAGCAAGAGCTCCCGAAAGATTGGAGGACGGAGCAGTCAGTTGTCTCCACGGCAAGATGTAAGAAGAAAAAGCTGAATTCGTCTATAATACTGTTACTTTTATGTGTGTCGCTTTTTTGCGTGTCACGTAACGTAACACCGTCCTCCTGTCTTCCATCGTTTGTTCTTTTCCTGATTGGCTATGTACTATTTAATTAACTCCGTTTATATTAACCCCTCTCTTTTTCCCACCCCATTAAGTGGAATTTTACCGGGTTTTTTTGTAGCCTTGCTATTTTAACTCCCGTTTTAAGACTCGGCAGCGTACTTGATCGACTGGATCATCTACTAATACCATCAAGTTAAAGGGCGAAAAAAAGTTAGCAACAACGGCTTGAAAAGAAGCTTTTTTTATTCTAATGGAATTTTAAAATGGATGTATTGTCGTTTCCCACCACCAGTCAAATTTTCACGGAGTTCTGGCCATATGTATATTCCCTGCATATCAGTAACTAATTTCACGAGTAACTTTATCCGCCGTTAGAGATGACAAAAGTTAAAGCTAGTATTTTCGGGTGTTTGTGCGCGCAGTCATAAATATCTTAATCATTGGTAAGTGAAAGTTGCCCCGTATGTACAGGAAAGCGATGAACGGCGATACCTTGTAGGGAGCATAATGACCAAATTCGGTATCATTGTAAATAGTTTATGAATCCACCTTTTGTCTATTTCTGCTGGAGATAAAAATAAACAAATGGAAATAGAAGATTCTGAAATTATAATGTTTCATCATCTCCCCGAATCGAAATTGGATTAGTTATCCTGTAACTACTAACGGTTGGAAATCTTGACAGAGGTCATAAAGACTCGACTTTCAAACGATACTGACTTCAAATGTTTGCTTTTTCTTAATCATCAGGTCAGGACGATGTTTTTAGAATCCAATTAGCAACAGAATCCTAATGACAGGCGATCCCAACTAGCTCTCATTAAACTCAGCTTAGAAAGTTTTAAGTGTCGTTTTATCTCACTGTTCATACTGAGGATGCTCTTGTGGGCAAAGCAGAGCCAAAACATATGACCTTGGTACGACTTAAAGCTAAATAAAGGCAAGTACCCACACGTACTGCTTGTAATGTAGGCCAACAAGAAAGTAACTGGGAAGCAGGTCTGTAATAAAGGCGGCTACCAACTGGTACTAATATCACAATATCTCTCAAAAGGAAGCAAGCCTGTGAGGCAATAAACAATTATGCAAGAAACAAGATAGCAAAACTCAAGATTTCATGGAAACATCCTTCGTTTGAGGAAAAGTGGGCACGCAGTAGGATAGTTCTTAAAGTCAAAATATATAAGTCACCAACAATGCTTTATACAATATAGTGCTACTGTTCCTTTTAGCCTTATTTCTTGTCTAATGTTTAGTATTTTGAACATCAGTATATGTATCATTCTTTGAGCCGGAACTGCGCTCAGCTTGGTACAGCCGTTTTGGATTCTCTTATGCTAGCTTAACTTAATGTGATAGTGGGGAAGCAGCTCTTTACTTACATGACGGTATAGAAATATGACCAACTTTTAAGCATTTTGAAAGCAGAAAATGGTGACAACCTTTACTCACATAATGCTAACACCAAAATTGGGTTTGGCTATAAAAGTAAGCATTATACTATTCCAGAAATTTAAAAAGAATTATGGCCAGTTATCTAAATGGCGACTTGCTTGTAATCAGAGGAGGGCTTAACTGAGCAAGTGTCTAACATTAGGGCGACTTCGTTCAAATATGGCCAACTGGTAGGCATTTCTGAGCACCTGTTTTGAGAATATGTTAAATGAGTGGTCTGCCGTTGGGACCTTTTGAACCATGTTCGTTAATGAAGAACAGTATACATTCATGTTAGGCTACCTAAGTTTTTTTTCGTGTGGGAATTCACGCAACATTACACACAACATTATGCGCCGTGAAAATAAACTGTATAGGTAGAAATTACCCGCGTATTTTACTGTAAATTTCAGAAAGCGATGTAGGACAGTTACACATGTGCGCTTACCTGAGCCGTAAGATTTCTATGACCTGGAACACGTGCGATCAGTAGTTAAACATAATAATGATGACGATGATGATGATGATGATGATCATCATCATCATCATTATTATGATCATCGTCATCATCATCAGCAGCATCATTATTATCACCATGATCATCATCTTCATCATCATCATTATCATCATCATCATTATTATGATAATCATCAACATCATCATGGTGTTTGCACTGTGGATGAGATATCCCCCCCCCCCGGTTCAGGTATCCATGTATGTCTTGTTAGGCAACAGGAATATGTCAGCTTTGCCCATGCTCCTTCTTAAGTGTTACCCGTTTTTTGTAGGTTGTCTTTTTGCTTCTCATCACATTTGCAATGTGTTTAGGGTGCTGTTTCCTGCAAAGCCCCTGTCGTTGGTTTCCATTTGGGTTCTTTATTACTGATTTTGTGTTGTCGGAGCACATTTAATTATTGCAATCGGTGATACTTGTTACATTCCTACAAACACATGTTTACAATCTCTAATTTCCAGAATCCACAAGAAGAGATCAACAACCTCAATAATAATCGGTCTCCTAGTTGGTCAGATATCAAAATGTCAAGTCGCACTGCTTTACAAATGAACGTTTCGAGTCCTGCCGCTGACCTGCCAGAACTGAGTTCTCAACAAGGATACAGGTACTTTTATTACTTGTCAAGATTATGAGTTATTTGTAGTGAATCGATTATTTTTAAATTCTTCATATGAACGTGAGCAGTAATGTTTGTAGGTGGTAGCTTACTAGATTGAAGCTGACCCACTGGATGGAATACTTTCCTTTCAGAATACTTTCCTTTCAGACCGTCCTCTGCAGGTTCAGACCTGAGCTGCATGACGTCGTAATGGCTGCAAACTTCATTGCACCCAGGGCCCTGCACTCTCCAGTACCGCCACTGTACTTTATTTTAGTTATTGATGATAAGATCGTTGCGACACCGACAAGTACTGAAATAGGAAATGTCAAATACACTCAAGGATGTTGTTCTTACCACAAAGCATGAAGATAACATGAGGCAAACCTGTAATTTCAGATCAAAAAGCTTTTCGCTGATTCTCATTGGGCGATCTTCATCGGTCATGAAATTCTGATTTTCCCAAAACCCTGTCCGCGTAAAATTACTAAACAGGATCGTAGCAACGATTCTCAAAGTTGGGAGCGGCAATTTTTTATATGGACAAAATCTATTCAGTGGATGCACACTCAACAATAGTTTGGCCAAAAAGGAGCACACCTCCAGGTCCCACGACCCAGTTCATCTATAGAGAAAGGCTGATTGGTGGCAGGTGAAAGAGAATAGTAGTAAAACACCATGAGCAGGTTGACAACAGAAATACTTGTCGATGGAAAGGTTAAGTTCTCATCAAGTAACCCTATTCGTGTAGAGGGGCCTTTTCCCCACCCTTAAAACTTCCGTCGGTTTTATGTAGAACGTTATATTCAGCAGCATAACCTCCCCTGATATGTGTACCCTTCTCTATTTTGAGTTATTTTGGCCTTAAACTTGTTTGGTCACATGACCTGATTACTGACCCTGGACCTAAATTTTCCAATTTTCAAGTTTTCCGAACTCTTCTATAAAGATCTATGTATTATATATCATTAAATAGAGGAACACAAGGCGAGCATGGCTAATAAAATTCTTGACCGTTAAGGTAAATTTGGAAGAGTTGTCACCGTTCAAATGATTACTCATGTTTTGAACAGCATATCAATGGCGCTTCTCCGTCATACCCATTAAATCCGAGTCTCGCCCATTGACATAAAAGTTTATTCAATAGTGAAACCCTCAATTTTTTAAAAATTATGGTATTTTAGACAATATTCTTTGCTTAGGAACTTCATAAAGGGTAGAGTTAATTAACCTCGTTACGAATGTGACGTTAGCTATTAGGTTACACTACACAATTTGAGCTGCGAATGAGCGCAAAGGAAAAGGCCAGAAAACTGCTTTTTGGTAAGAAGTTTGAGTTGATGCAGCCCACTAGACTTTCATCGGCCAGTACGATGGATGTAGTAACGGGTTTCTGCATTTCAATTCTATTTTGAGCAGAGGTCACGACCCAAAAATGAAGAAGACTGGTACCGGATATGCAAAGAAAAGCGTCAGCAACATGGACCCCAACGGTTCTTCCATGTACGGTGAGAGAATACAAGCATACGACCAGAGGACTGGGACTACAAATGAAAAAATGGACCGGCGTGACGATCTTGCAAGTAGCGACAGGGCTGCACGGAAGAAAGGACCCAAGGACAAGGACGGCGTTTCTATTAAAAGAGATAGTTCCGATTTTGAGTTGCCACATTTGTCGTCTGGGCTTACGCTACCGTTTGTGAAAGGTGTAGAGGGTAAGTGACTTTTGTTAGCATTTTCTACCTGGGGAGAAGTGATAAATCATTGAGCTGCAGAGACTTAGGTAGCCAAAATTTATGTGCCGTAGGAAAATCGTCTCAGACAATAGTTGGGCCCACTTATTTTTTCAAGTGTGAAGTTCAACTTCATGGAAAGTGGCCTTTACCGCAATGTTTTGATGTAAAATTCGCTCGGTGCTGTTTTTTGGACTTCAAAAATAATATACTTGCCTGCTAAATCCAGTAGTCTGGTCATACTTTGATCTTACTTGTACGATGGCCAAGGCCAGAATTTGGGTAAAAACATTCTGCACAGAATGAAAAGGATTGGAGCATGTCGTAATTCTCCCGTTAAATCCGTTACATGTTGCGTCTTTCAGCCCCGTAACCTTTGCGAAATACGTCTTACATACACGCGTACACAGCGATACATGAATAGGTAAACTTTAATCGTTGTTTGTGTGGTCATGCTTGTTTATTACAGGTAATTTTTTTTAGAATAAACAACGCGCAGCTTCACAGAAGGAAAATTTTGACCACGTTTGTTTCTTCCTCATTTACACGATTAACGAAACGTTTCCTATCTGTTTTCCCAACCAGAATTACTTGTAATTTTTGGCATGTTTTCTTCAGTTAAATATGATAAAAGTACTAGATGATTTCCTTCACATTTTTTTTCAGTGCAATCTTCATTTAAGCCTGACATCTGGAGAGATGAAAGTCTAACTAGCGTACGACTGTGCCTATTGGAGGAATTGAAATATGTACAAATTAACCACGGATCAGTCCGTCGTTCGTATTTGATCTTCGTCCAACATGTTCCGTTTTGAAGCAGCGAGCAGTGGTCGGAAGTCAATTTCATTGTGTTTTCCTTGCCAATGCGTATTAGCGGTCATGCTTACAGCACAGTCATTAATTTATTTTCTGTTAATAGAGCACTGCTCAAAGCAGCGGTCACTGATGAGTTTCGATTGATATCCTACACACCAATGTTTTAGATTTTTATTTATGTCTAGCTGACTGGTATGGTCAACATTGTATTAATTGCATAGTTCCTTGTACTTTTGTGCCATCATTGAATGGAACTTGTTAGACAGACATTGTCAGGTGTTATGAGTAATCGTTATTGCATTTTCCCTCTAGCAAAATCTCTGCCCAAACAATATGGAATGAAAGGACATTCAAAAAAATCCTATTTCTCTACTATGCCGCATATAAATACAAGCGACTTACATCAAAATGGTCCAAGTGGAATGGACAAAGATGTGAGTAATTGTTGATTGTCTTATAGCTAGGGGCAGACAGTATTCGAAGTTTTATGTATTAAACACAGCTGTATTATCAAACTTTAGGAAGGATTTGCTGTGGATGGATGTTGTTGATGATATAGATGATGATGAAAAGTCCGAAGATGTAGAGGGATTGGGAACCCAATCTTTGATCGCCATGGAAACGAGCTACCATCTTACAACTTTTTAAGCCACTCATAGTCCAGAATTTTAGCTTCTATGGTACTCGTTAACATCGTTGTACAGCTCCCCCATTCAATGTAAAAACACGAGGCTTTCCAAATGCAGTATCAGCGCTTTCCATATACTGTGAGTTGAGTTTGGTGTCACGGCCTATTGAGGAGCGAGTTACTGAGCCAATAGTGTGTGCTGTGGAGAGGTATGTGGGCTGTTGCCCATGATTAAAATTTTCGGTGATGTCAAATTTTGGGGATCAAGAAGAATACAGCCCATAACTTGTGCCCGCGATGCCAATATGCGACGTTTAAATACATTAGATCTCATGACATTTATAGGTTTTTCTACAAGGCCTAATAGGGAGGGGGAGGGGGTGGAGCGCAATAGGTTTAATCTAGGGACATGTTGTAGGAAATTGAAGATTGGAGAGTCGGTGATGCTTGTAGTGTAGAGGAACTTGTCTCATGTCAAGCGTTGATGTTTTAAGCCAGTTTTGGCCAGCCTCTTTGCGCCTCAGGCCAGATTTAGTTTCTCAAAATTGAGCCTAGCCACTTCGTATTTTAATAGTACTACGGAAGAAGATCTCAATTTTCAGTACATGGTTAAACGCTAATCAATCGTTTTCAACGTACATGTTAAAATAGTGCATCATTGAATGCATATAGCACCGTATAACTGAACTTCCGCCGATGAAACCCTCTATTTCTCCAGTTGACGCAGTAGCTCACAAATCCTTCACCGGTGGACATCGACATCCAGCCACAGAATAGAGAGAAGGCAGAAATGAGACTGGTCGATCGCGTTGTTAACACATTTTCATTGCGCTTGCGTGAAAAATACACCGTGTAATCGAGGCTTGCGCTTATTTACTAGTGACGTAATCCATAAGCAGATTGCTACAGATTTCGTTGCTAAAGCAACCAATGCTCTATTGTATTACTTTCTTTGTTCAACTCACTAAAATTCAGATCTGAAAACCGTCGAATCGGATTTATTTTCATAATAGCAGATTACGTGGAAATATAAGCAGGTGCCTGGCCCATACAAGTGTTTGGCGGAAAGGGTATCTCTGACAAACTAGGTAAACAGTGTTGTCGGGGTAGGTCGAGAGAACTCTGAAACCGATCTTTCACAAAGCGGAAGGGGAGTATTGGGAAACCATTACACGACAATCGTGATTTCATTGAGTCATACACAGTGGCAGTTTGAAGAGATGACCGATATGGCCATGGGGAGCCGGTACTTTAATGGCAAGAAAACAGATCTATGTATCGGCCGATATTGATCTCGTGGTATAAATGGTAACTTGGAAACTATTCCCACTGGATGGAAGACATTGCCTCAAGGCCTTGTACGATCATGCGGAAAGCGCATTGCGATGAATGGCGTCGTAAGACCCTTTGCAAGCTTTATTCGGCCCTGGGTTCCGCACCCTCCAAATCCGCCATTTGTAATACATGTTTGCCAATTGCTGTTCGGAAAAACTTCAGATAAGCTTTTGTTCTGGGGAGGCCGATATCACCTCCTGCCCTCCAAGAAACCCCGATGTTCTCATCTTCGACATCAGAAACCTCTTCCGTCATAGGATGTTGGTTCATTATGTAGAGGAGTTAATCCAGCGATTTTCAGGTGATATCAGCAATGGCGTATCCACCATGTTTCATGCATTCACAAGAGTGGTGATTGTGAATCTTTTATGCAAGGCTAGTGTTGTATCCAAGGTTTTATGATAGGTAATATGAAGATAAACGGCTAAAACTGACTAAAATTTTATCAATGACTCGACTTGTTTACGATCATTATGATTATGAAAACCCTGTTTTAAGCTGCACTAGTACATTCTACAGCCATTTTTTCTCCAAATGATCGCCATTTTCAGTATTGCTTTTGTCAAACTAGCTCTTGCATTTGAAATTGAAGGGGACGCTCATGTAAGTTGGAGAGGCACCTATTGGAGCGGGGCTGCACATTCGTGTACCCCTACAGTGATCGGTGTGTTTTATTTTTATGTATATGAGTTCGTATCTTCGTAATATTAACATCGAAATGTTCTTCGTTGCAGTACACATTTGAAAGGGGAAGCAAGGATCGAGAGAGGGAAAGCAAAGACCAAGGCAATCTACCTGCTGTGTAATAAAAATGACAGCCATGCATCATCAGGCTGTCCCTCCCTTTGTTGTCAGATTCGTAGGCGGTCCGTCAACACTAAATAAGTTATAAACGACCGCTTTGTATAATACCTTTGTTGGAAGACATGTAAATAAGGATAATGTCAAACAATTTTCATTTAAATTTATATAGCAATGGAAGAACCCCGTGAAGGTTAAGAGAAATAAGTTATTGGTGGAGTTTGACCGAGCGGTTGCTTTTACCCCTAGCTGTTTTAACAGATCGTTTTCCGTCCAATATGGTCATACACGACGCAAAATAGGGTTGTCTCACATTCTCGGTATTCGTTTCATCCTTTATCAAGGTGAATTACGCGATGTGAAAGACGAGCAAGGATCCGCATAGTAAACTGTGACATAAGCAAATACGTAACTACGCTTTCATGTAATAGTGACTAAAACAAGTACTTCAGTACGACTGTGAACATTCTTACAATTTCACGAAGTACGGCAATACTTCTTTATACGCTCTTGTATCTTAAGCAAGCACTGAACTACGTGAAAGATTTGTCTAACTCAGCACACTACCAAAGTATACCTTAATACGTTCTTGATACCTTAGTACGTGCTTACGTGCGACGACGTGCATACTTCATGCACTAGAGAACTCTTTGAATTACGTCCCAGATGTCGAGTCAAAACTCGTCAAGAACGTTGTTGCCTCTTCAGTTATTTTAACGTTCTTAATCCTGTATGGTGTACGTACATTTAAGATTCATTGCTATACTTATCTTTGTTCAGAATACCTTCATCATGGGCATTTTAGACTTTGCCTGTCAGGGATATCAGCGCCGGTCTTGTAACGCGTGTTAGTGATAGATTCAGTGTAAATGTGTTTGTATAAACATCGATTCATATTTTTGTAGTATGGCATGCGTTTTATTCAAATAAATGTTGACATCGCCGCTAAAATTTGGTTACTATATTGCTTGAGTGTGAGTATCTGATAATTTAAGTCAAACTTCCTTGATTTTGCGCACAATTGCAACGAAGTCTTCTACGTATATGCTTCAAATTGAGCTATCTGCTGCGTTACCATTTTGGTCGTGCGATAAAGAAAGATGGACTGCATGAGATCACACGGACGCAAAGGAAAATGGAGGGGGATGGGTGGCACCACTAAAGGAGTATCGGCCGCTCCTTGCTGTATGCAAACAATGTTACCATTCAATTTCAGTAATTCCCTCCTACACTCCTCACTTCACTTTTGCCCTACAAATACTACAAAAAGACTAAAATCACACTATCATTGCTTGCCAAAAGGCCAATTCACAGGTGACCTAAGTACTTTTTGTTATCAAAGGTTGACTGAGGCAAATTAAACATATTTTGATAGTAAAGGTTATCGACAAAACCCTTCTGTCGATCTTCATTTACACAGATATGAAGAAAATGGCAGGCAAAAGTTGCTTCGGGGTCCCCACCCTTAACCCAGGAAGATGGGACTGAACTAATAAGTTTCAAAACGCCATCCCACATACCTACATCCGAAATTTTGCTTCCCCGGGGGCCCACCAATAACATCCCAATCGTATTTCAAGGCCCACAGCGAACTTGTATATACTGGCAACGAAGAAACCAAAGAACAACAACCAAGAGCCATGTGCGTCAGTTTGTACATTGTTTATCAGGTTTGACACAGTAAATACAAAAAACCCCAAACGCTACAAGGAGTTTTGCCGACGTTCAGATGCGCTTCCTTTATTAAAGAGACAAACAATTCTTGCACCTGTCTTTCAACCAGTGGGCGACTGATGGGTAGCGGCCCTGATATTGAAAGTACCCTGAATCAACAGTCTAATAATTAAAGAGTGGATCATGTATGTACCCCTAGACTTGCACTAACAGCCGTTGGTCTATATACCATTGGCTTTCGTGCCATTGATCCTCATGCCTTCATGCCATTGATCCTCATGCCTTCATGCCATTGATCCTCACACCTGCATGCCATTGATTCTCACGCCTTCATGCCATTGATTCTCACGCCTTCATGCCATTGATCCTCATGCCGTCATGGCATAATGCCATGGGCATTCATGTCTTTATGCCATTGGTATTCAAGCCTTATAGCCACTGATCCTCACACCTTCATGCCATTGATCCTCATGCCTTCATGCCATTGATCCTCATGCCTTCATGCCATTGATCCTGACACCTTCATGCCATTGACCCTCACGCCTTCATGCCATTGATTCTCACGCCTTCATGCCATTGATTCTCACGCCTTCATGCCATTGATCCTCATGCCGTCATGGCAT
>JAAAKL020011049.1:0-13928 GCA_010016065.2 Carybdea cf. marsupialis auct. non (Linnaeus, 1758) | reverse complement strand
TGATGATCATGATGATCATGATGATCATGATGATCATGATGATCATGATGATCATGATGATCATGATGATCATGATGATCACGATGATCATGATGAAGTTATCTTTACCGCTGTCTTTCTCGAATAAAGTAATAAAACGATATAAATTTCTGTAACAATACATTTTTCGAAGATTTAGGCTTTATTACCAGTGATGATGAGGTATTTTTTGCACTTCAAGCAAACACGTTTCCGGCTTTTTAACGAAGGCACCTGCTTGGTCAACTTAAAAACGTTGTTGTTTTTGTCTTGTCATTGATCGTACATATGCATGTTACATTATCGACTAATAGTTGAAAACAAAGCAATAAAACGCATCTGATATCAACCTGAAGTAAGTAAAATCAGATGCAAAATGTTCATCAATTTGGAAGTGTTTATAAAACGTGAAGGAATTCCTATACCTTCCTTCACGACTCCAATAATTTGACATATAAACAGCCATATTGTAGGAAGATTCATTAAAACAGTCGAAGGCTTCGTTACTAAATCCCGTATATACTTTACTTTTATGATACTCTCAATGTTTTATACAAACAAACTTATCTCTCTTCTTCTTGTAGTCATAAACATTTAAGACATTTAACCTATAATTAAAATTCTAATCGTTTTGAAATAACACTGCCTAGTTGGACAAAAAGGGTGGTACAAACATCGGCACAATGATGCCTTTTGTGTCTTCAAGGCTGACAATGCCTTGCTTCATGTGCTTCATCATTACTAGCATCTGATACCCCTATCATCTAAGCATCGTGCCATGCAACCAGCCCAACTGTGTTTCTTTCTTGCCATGGCAAGTAAAGTATCATTAACTCTCGTGTGTAACTATATTGGTAGACGGTCATGATGAGCATGAATCATTCACCTTTCTCTGATGTACTTTACAGTGCTCCTGACGGAATCTTTCATGTTTCACACTCAGACTCAGGCTGTCATGGTCTATCTATTTACGACTTTCCCTACATTGCCATGGCCATCTTTGGATTTCTCATAGTATTTTCTACGGATGCAAACGCTGCATAATCAAGACCTATCCACCCCTTTGTACGGGGGGAGGGGCGGTGTACCATATCTTATTGACATTCTTCCAAAGTAAACACAGCTGTGTACCTTCCCTACAGTTTGGTACTGACATTTATTGTTGCTTTAGCAATGTGATTACTGTAAATAACTTTGTGTATACCTGATGCACAAAAAGGTCAACATACAGTCTTTAAAGAGCACAAAATTCATCCTGGAGTGAAAAAGACAGATCATCAGAGAGACTAAATAATTGGCACTGGAAACACCAACAATCATTCATGTACTTACTGTCTTATTTGGATCTTCTTTCTCAGCTGTCCCATCATCTTGTGACACTTCTTCATCATAAACCCTCTAATACAGAATTTATTTATACTATATTGTCAATTTCTATATACTGTAACACATATATTATTTGATACATTGAAATATTGATCAAATTGCTAATCAACACAAAAGGTGCCATGTAAAAAGTACTGATATGCAAATCCAAGTTCAAAGTACTGAAAAGAGTTAAAAGAACAAAAGCTTGTGTGTCACATAGTAATGTTTGGAGAATGGTAATCATGTTACTTTATCTCACTCACAAGCACGAATGCGAACTACAATAAGTCACTGGAAACTTTTAAAGCAGACAGTTTTATAAGACATTTTGATATTAGTAACCGTTTTCTTGAACAGCTCTTTGGAAGGCAGACCAAGTTTGTATCTGTGAGTTTAAAACTGCAAAACGCCTTGCCTTGGGATGTCTGCTGGTATCTCTCTCCACACTTTCCTGCCATTCCCCGTATCTATAAAAAAGTTCATGGTGAGCAAATCATCTGTCTCACAACTAATTTCTTGTAACCATTGTTTGTCCTTTCCTGGTTCATGACGTACTCTTGTGCAGCATCCTTCCTAGCAAAGCCTATGATGGCTCAAAACTGAATTTATGTTAGGTATACACAGCCTTCCATAAAGAGAAACCGAACTAAATCAGTCTTCCATTGTAACACAATATACCCATCTCAAGATTGCTTATCCTTGCCTGAAAAAGTGTGTATGTTTCTATGTGATCAATTCCCAGGATGCATTGGCATATACAATAACATTGCACATGCAGGCTGAGTAAGTTTGTTTTGTGGTCTGAACGTTGAGGTGCTGGTTGAGACACATAGGAATGCATCATCTAAACTAACCCCAAGTATTTGAAAGCCTGGTTGTGATGCTAGGGGCCTATCCTCCAGCTAGACGATCAAGAAGCTGAAAGAGTTTACTGTTCCTGATTTGCATCCATCCATCGTGTAGAGGGTGGCAGCAAAAATACATTTACAATGTGTAAAAGGGTATGTGAGTCTATTTCAGGTTTCAGGTCTATTTAAGGCTACAATGTCAAGGTAAAAACAAGTACACTGCGTTTAAATAGCACCCCTTCTTTGCCAAGTAACATGTACCCCATAGCCCAGGCCTACTGTTGATGTTTTTTTCTATGGCACTGCTCCACACTAGAGATGCTGGAACCATGTCACCAGTCTATGGATATGATAACATGATAATACAAAGCAATAAAATATAAGATCGCTTACGTTTTCAATGAACTGTGTATTAGAAAGCATGAGGAAATCATTAAATGTGTTTTGAACTTTGCAATCCAAGCCCTAGGATAAAACCAGAATCAATCATTAATTCAAATCCTGGATACAAGAGACAATTCAACAACACCAAACACAGAAATACAAGATAAACCTGGTTTAGTTCCAATCCAGTTGACATCCCATACACACAACAAATCAAAGAAGCCATTTAACTAATAACCTGGGGCAAACATTCAATTTTAATGAATCATTATGAGTTGCATGTTGTTTTCTGTATTTATGACAGTAGTGATGTAGGCTTTGGTGATTAAGGTTGCATTTATGGCAATGGTAATGACAATTAAGGCAATGATAATACAATCCACAAGTATGATTGAGACTATGTGATTATGGTACTGATGATATGAGCAATGATAGTAATGAGGATGAGGATGGTGGTGGTGGTGGTGGTGGTGACAATCATAACAGTGGTGGCACATGGAGGTGGTAGCAAATGGTGGTGGTTTCAATGAACACAATGACACTGACAAGAATTAAGACAATAATAACTAATGATATTCATGACCAGTTACAATGACCTTAATGTTGCTGAAAAGGATGGTAAGGATGATGACATTCATTATGATAATGAAAATGACGATAATCTTGGTGGTAATGAAAATACAGATAACAAGACTGTTTCATGCCAGTGAATGTTGAATAGTGTAACTGAGAGGGAAAACTCACTACTACTTGCTTGAGGTTAAGAGATTTGAGATTAGCCTCCTATTGAATCATTTCCTTCAATAATAAAGTTGATGGGCAAGATCCCAGGGTTGATTCACCCTACAAGATTAAGCAACTGGGTTTCTCTTGAGATCATAAGCATTAGATGGTGCCATGTCTGTCTGAGCCACAGCGGTCTAGTGTTTGAGGAATCCGGCTCACATGCCAGAGGTTGTGGGTTCGGATCCTGGCTAACATGATATGAAGACAATCAGCTGGGGAAGGCAATGGGAGACCATCTCTGTAAATGTGCTCTCTTAGAACATTGCTCACTCCGGCTGGGCAATAGGCAGGGCATGAAATTGAGTATGCCACCAAAAATAATAAAATAATTTTCTGTCTAAGCATTGATACACTCCGTTGATAACACGTTTAAGCCAAAAATTGAAAAAAATATTACACAAATTGGTGTTCTACCCCTCTGCAGATTTCACATAAACACAGTTTTAACTGAATTGCTTTTCTTGAAAGAAGTAAATACGTCAAATAAGTGTTTGTTTTGCACACAAATGACTTATCTCACCTTTGTGTCATAGACCAAATGGTCAACTATTTTGTCAAGTTCATGAGTCTTGGAAAACATCCTTTGTGAAAAGTCTTGAAGATAGTGTAGAAGCTGCAATAAATTAAAAGAAATGAAATCTTTCGTCAAGATATTACGGACATTTATAAAGCCTGGTTCTTCTTCATCAAATTCTCAAAGGATAGCATAGAAGTGTAAATACAAAATTTCTATTTATACCTAATGCTTATAAGATGGGCAAATAAGCATTAAACACTGCTTAATTATTAAAAGCAATGTTGAGATCCTTACGATGCCATTGCTAGGAATGCTGGCTAGAATAGAACATGCATCAAAATATCTCATAGCAGATGTGATGCTTGAAATTATCTGAGTAGTTCATATTAGTTACATTAGGCAAAAACTGACTAACTATGTTCAAAGTTAATATCATTTACAGTTCTGACAGTCAAACAACAATGTTCCATAGCAGTATCATGAATTTCTGTACCTGAAGTAGCAATGGGTCACCAATAACAAATTACAATCATATCCATATAAATACATATATAAATAAGTAGCTTTTTTGCCAGATTATGTTAAGATAGAGTACAAAGAAACTATCTGGCTCATTAGCATGACCCTTGACCAAACCTTGTAATTTTCAAAATACATCTATGTGATAAAACAAAAATATAAAAGGAAGAAGAGGGCTCACCAATAAATAGTCTATACCAATGTTGTTACTATTTACACACTATGTACACATGTACATACAGCAAGAAAAATGATAGCTGAAAATGTAGCTTCCAATAATCAGGCAACTACTAGTACTTTAAGATTACTATGTATTCCTGCCCTTGAAATTTGGCACTAAACATGCATTTCCATTTGGGTCATGGATAAACATTTGATCTATTTATTGAGATCGGATCCTTTGGTGCATTGATATGGTAAGATTTTCTTGGGCAATAATAGCAAGAGGGACCCTATTTTTCCAACTGATAAGTCATGTCCAGTTTGACAGGCTTGACTGCTGGCTTCACCACTGTCGCTTCATTTTTATTTGCCATTCATCACCTTTCTTAGTATATATTTTCTATGAACATCCTAAGCAGAGATAGACAACTCTAAAAACTTAAAAATGATCTTTGATGATCTTTAGTGGTGTCATTTTCAGTTGGTACTTTACTACTTGGAAGTTTATCAAAGGTTCTGTTGAGTTCATGAAAAACTGACTTTGCATTCAGTTCCTCTATAACAAGCAGTTCTTCAATGGCATCAATCACATTCCCTGAGGGGTTATGTTTGCCTTGGTGCACAGGTCCAGGTAATTTTCCATCTATCTTGCCATTTGCTTGTTCTGATCTCTTATGACTTCTCCAATTTCACTATTTTATGATGACTTGTCTGTTACTTGTTTGATACCTGTACATACTCCTGATACATTACCAGTATTGGATACATGTCTTTCAGAGAGTATCTACCTTCCCCCCAGAGACATGAATCCAGTAGCTACTTGCACATCACAACAGTATGCAGCACTAGGATAGGTGATGATAACTATTAAATAGTTTCATCTCTATCTTATACCAGTATTAGTTCCTATATAGGCTCTTTCTTATCAGATTAACAATGCAGCACTGCAAATGGTGTTGCAAAGTGAGAATCAACAACTCAGTGACTTTGGGTAAATACTTCTGGAAGGTACTGTACAAACTATTAGTCTCTATACAGCTAAGTTGTGTTGATGTTGTTGATACATGTGGACCTTTCAGTCTGGAGTGGTAAAGTTTTTACCATCAGCTTCACCCTAAAGACAACTGCAGAAGTGATTACTGTTGCAGCTAGCACTGCGGAAAGGTGTTGTGTTGCAAAGTGCTTAGTGAGTTATGCCTGGTGTTGATCACTGTCAATTTGATGCCAGATGCTCTGTTGTCATGGAAACTTTGCAACACATTGAATTCTAGGCACAGACTTTGAATTTATAACAAACTTCACCTATGACAGATCATCACCATGCTGTTAATCGCATCTTCTTCCCCATTACAGGGGGCTGGACCCTTGTATGGTAACTTGTATCCATTTGAACTAACAACCCACTCAGCGGTGAGGTCGTGGGACAGGCTGCAGGCACAGAGGGCCTCCCTCATTATGTGCTATAGACACAAACTCACTCAAACCTTTCTTTTTAAGAAGTAAATTTTGTATCACTTCAGATCTGAAACACAACACAAGAATTGACTTTATAGTAAAGCTACCATTTACAGTGTCAGTTGTGTTATCTTTTTGTGTGCTGAACATTCTTTGAGATTCAAAGTTTCATAGCCATGGCCCACAAACACTGCTCCTACAGTGAATGTGTCAGTAACTCTAGACTATGATGAAATGAAATATCTCTCAAGTCTGGCTGAAATCGACAGAAATTTCAGCAGTGGTTGAGAGTTTGTTCTCCTCAGGGCTTTATGGAGCTCAGTGTCAAACAAATACACATCCATATGCAATCTGCATTTTGTCAGCGGAGTGACCCAGGAAGATCTAGACTCTATACCAGCAAAGCTCCTGGTTGATCTGGTGTTAGACTGTTTGTGGTTACTTTATTTCTGTCATAGAAATTTCTTCAGTAATGAAAACTTACTAAAACTGAAAATACTCATAATGTGAGTGTGTCTGTCATTTGCTATCAAGAAAAGCCCAGGGCATCTGTGTACACTACATTTAATACATAGAGGATTGTTGTGTCTGTTAATTGGTCATCAATACATTACTTGTTTAACTCAGATTGCCTTTACTACTCTAATTGGTGTGTAACAATAGAGGGCTTCCTCTGCTTCTGAATGCTATTTATGTATACTTAACTCAGTGATCAAGAGATACTTAATATTGTTGGAAAACTGAAACACCCATCACTATTTTTTTATTTTATCTCTTCAGTTTAGGCTGAGTGATTAACTAAAAGAAGGAGATTGCCAAACAGCACTCCAACATCCTACAAAGAGTAAGAAGCTAATTCCTGGTAGTCCATTGACCTAAGCTTCTGTGAATGCAGACACACCTTGTGTCATTTCGACAGCATAAGACAACACAGGTATCATAAACAAAGTGGTGAAGTATTCAAAAGACACACAGACAGTCTCTACTGTGGCTTGTAAATGACAGCATATATAACCACTTCAACCTTGTTGTCATAAGAGAAAAGGCCTATTCTCTCAAGGTAAGCCACAAGTTCCATATTTATCAACCTTTCAAATACCTTGCTGCCAACAGGCAGAAGGCTGATGGGACAATAGTTCTCAAGAAGGGATATTTCTCTATTGTTCTTAAAAACAAGAGAAAGATTAAAGAGGTTTGGACAAGATCAACAAGATTTCAGGAGCAAAATTCTTTGGAGGGCCAATGAAGAGTTATCATAATATTGTAACAGACTACTCTGATACACCATTGTACTTTTGTGATATGGACATCATGTATTACTATATATATACTATATATTAGTATTACTATATATGGTATAGGCACCATCTTGATGAATACAACTGATGAACCATACTCCCATCTTGAGTCGTTTATATAATACAACAGCCAATATGAACCATATCTGATCCCAAAGCCTTCGCAAAGTCAAGGTTAGATATCACATCAGCAACCAGCCTAGGAGTAATACAAATCTTTCTCAGAGAAAACTCTGTGTGAGGTGTAATATTTGGAGGCGCCAAACCAGAGCAATCCAAACTTTAATTCTTCACAAACACTTCACCAAACAGCTCAGTTTTGTCTGAAGAGGATATTAACACCAAAGGCCCATCAAACAAGGGAGGAATATCAGACTTTCTCTCATACATATGTTGTTATGGATTCTTCAAAAGTCATGAGATCCAAGTTTCTGGGTACAAACAGCCTGCCTATTCTGTTTCAAATATGTTGCTTTTGCCTGTTCTCTTGCATCTATTGCTGGATTGTCTGAACAATACCTTGGCCTCCATAGTCTGCACATACTGATATTGATGAATGAAGTGATTCTTGTGGGCTATGGCAGCTGAACAAGGCAGAGTAAACCATGGAGAAGAATGGGGTCTCACCAAGAATTGCCTTTGTGGAACAAAAGCATCAATACCTCCCTGAATCCAGTCACAGAAATAAGAGGCCCCTTTGCATGCTCCTTCAGAAAACAGAGATGACCAAGGAGCATCTCTTAAGTTGTCCCCAAATCTATCCAAATCTGCCCTGCCAAAGAAAAAAGTCTTTCTAAGAAGAGGAGCTAAATTCACAATCACAGTAACAACTACATGGCCTGATCTTCCAAGAACAGGGAAAAACATGGCAGAACACATTTCAGGATTACAAGTAAGAAAAAGGTCAAGAAGATTAGGATTTGTATCATCTCTGTCAGAAATGTGAGTTGGAGTAAGATCTTGGGGT
The DNA here is from genome assembly GCA_010016065.2 of Carybdea cf. marsupialis auct. non (Linnaeus, 1758). NCBI lineage: Eukaryota > Metazoa > Cnidaria > Cubozoa > Carybdeida > Carybdeidae > Carybdea > Carybdea cf. marsupialis auct. non (Linnaeus, 1758). The sequence goes on along the minus strand of JAAAKL020011049.1, from coordinate 5,606 downwards.
AGAGCAAAGTTATAAAAGCATTCACCAGGCTAGTCTGCCCCTTGTGAATATATCAACCAGTCAAAATGATGAGCATACGAGTCACCACAGACAAAAATGTTAGCTGAAGGATTTCGCTGAAGAATAGAATCCATGTGGCCAAGTATTTCATCTCACATAGCACAATCATTTGAAGAAGGTGAGTGACATCAGTCGAAAAGTGGTAGAATGAATTAAGGCTAGGTGTAAACATATGTAGGACTTATCAGGAGTTTCAAACTCAAGACTTCTATAAATAGGGATATTATCAAAAGACATAAATACCAAAACCATCCATATGAACAGCTGAATCCTTGCGGATAAGAGGAAGATAACCAGGGATAGAGAACTGGTCATTGTCAATGCTGGAGTCAAGGTTAGTTTCTGACAGAGTCTGAATAGCAGGACAAGAGGAACCAGGGACAGAGAACTGGTCATTGTCAATGCTGGAGTCAAGGTTAGTCTCTGATAGAGTCTGAATAGCAGGACAAGAGGAAATAAGGAATGATTCACAACAATCAAAATTTGTTCTTAAGCCTCTAATGTTAGTGAAGTTTACACTGAAAAGCTGTTTACTGGGGTCTATTAAGAGAGGCATTGAGAAAGGTAACAGGCAGTAATGTTAACAATGAGGAATGAAACTTCCTACTGTATTGTAAATACTCTCTGCTATCCAGCTGCAGTGTCTCCTTAAACTAAAAACTGTGTCACTACCTGGAGAGAACCAACAGCATTCTTGACTTCCCTCTACTGAATGCTATGTCGTATATCATTCTATTCATTTTGACTTCCTAGGCAAAAGGCAACTAATGAAAGAACTACTCTAAGAATAATAGTGCGATCCACTTGTTAAATAGTGGCTTGAAATGATTAAATGCTAAATTTGGCACATCACTGCACCAAAGAATACAACTGAAACTAACTTTTTGGCATAGAATAACAAGGATAACCTAGTGAAAGACCTGGATATTTTAAAATGACACATTTGAAGAGATGCTACAGAAAAAGAAGATCACACTACCAATGTGACTCACATGCATGAGGTAAAAATTACTATATGTGCTCTACCAACTGGGCTGGGTGATCCATGACCATAACATTTGCAGAAGCTCCAAAATTACAAATAGCTGGATTTTTATGTCCACCAGTAGACGACTTACAAAATAGAATATGTAACCAAAATGGCCCACTTGGTAGAGCATATCGTGAAAAAGGATAGCACATCCTTTCAAGCCTTTGCTATTTTCTATTTATTCAGCAACTTTTCAAATATGATCATTTCAAAATCCTCTCTCCTCCATCGATGGTAAGTCCAAGTACAGAAAAAGAAGATGAGTCGAGCGGGCAGAGCATATTTGTGGATAAATATGATAACAAATAGAAATGTAAACACTACTAACAACCCACTATTGCGCCTGTGTCTCAGCTTACATAGGAAAAACTCGGCCCACTATGCGCTTGAACGAGGTATGTAGAGGCAGAATTAACAGTTATACCACATCCATATTATAATTAATGCCTACATGTACAAAAACGTAGACCTATATTGTAGGCCCATATTGGACATGATTTACGCATAACTTTGGCAACCTATTCCGCCTTTAACTTAACATCTACTTCACGTTCACTGCATAATCGTTTAAAAATACATCCTGAATCCATTGACTGACAATCACATCTTATAGGCCTACTGGACTATGGTAGATCTGCTTTCAAGCAACGACTTTTGCAACACAGGCCTATTCCATTTATCAATGAATCTCGCTGCGCACTGTCAACAAGAAAACATATGCTATAATCACATTTGACATAAGTCGAGTTAGTCGCGGATTAGGTGAGGTGATGTTTAATACAACAATGGGCTACCAAAGTAAATAACTGTTAAGTCTTCAACCTAGCGCTGGTCCAGGGACAGCCTCATCAACTATCGCAGGCGAACTATAATGAAAATTAAAGTAAAATGCTTCAAACATTCTTAACAAATAATGCAACAACGTCATGCTGATTACATGGAACTAGAAAGAGATGCATACCCCTGCATCGCCTGCTAATGACCAATTTCGACTTGAATCTCTTAATTCCTCTTTTGTTATGGCTCTATCCCAAGGTCGTTGTGTCTGGCCATCTGGGCCATCCCGGCTACTAGTATCCTTAGCTCTTTCTTGTGCATTCTGTTTAGCTCCTTCCTCGAGCTGGCTTAGAACAGACCCGCTTGCGGTATGATCGTTACCAGTCTTAGGTTGTGTCTGCTGGGCCGCCATCTTGCAAGGACATGATAAATCAATACCACATGACCTCTCCGAATGAAAACAACTTGCACTGCAAGTTCGATGGAAGTGTCGTCATGAGAACGAGTCTTAGCTATGATGTCATGTGAAGTGGGGCGGGCTCATTGAGGATGTCATCTGCTAACTGGTGGTGTCCATTTGCGATTATTTTACTAGTCGACTAGTCGACCATTGTTCATGACCGTCACTAGAAAATAGGCTGTATATGTTAAGAAAAGACCATTGAGTCATTTTATCTTTATTCTCGTATCATCACAAGTGTGTGTTGATAAGGAAATCCTAAAGCTGCATTTAACTTCCCTTCATATACACCCCTGGTAAATCATGTTAGCAATGAAATTCCTCTTTTACCCTCTCTCCTAGTTCAAAAGGTTAAATAAGTTCTGACGACGTTCTCAGTTTGATGATTGATTCTCAACATGAGAGGAACATCCTCGTAGGCTTTTCTTGTTATTTTCTCGAGTTTTCTCGTATTTTGTCATTATTGTATAAAATAAATAGAAATAAAATTCCTTTGCAGTTCAATCATACTGAGTTTTTCGAATAAGTACCTTATTCTATTTATACCCCCTTCTAAAATATGTAGCACCTTACAAGCTTTTCTAATTCAGCCACATCCTATAGCTGTAAGTATACACGATGCAACTTGTTGTATCAACATAGGTTGTCAAAACGCGCCAACCCTGACGTCATTGGCATACGAATGGGCTTTTTCTTTGACGTTATTCCCTAGTCACAGTTAATTTACTCTGTACATAAATATATTATCCTTGTAAACGTTAGAATATACACAATATTCAATAAATGCTGTTCGTGGAAATTTTGGCTTTCCAATTACTTACATTATGCGGATTTTACAGCCTATGCACCGAGAAGTCATGACTTTAGGAGACCAGCATATCCTCTTATAAGTTCACTTAGCTGTAAATTCAATATTATAGTATTGTTAGGCATTACTAAGAAGATATGCTTTGAACGGACTGAGCATGACTGCTATCTCTGTTACACATGTGGAGCACTTCACCTGGCTCAATGGCCGCAGCGACGGGGTGCATGGAGCAATGACCCAAACTTTTGGAAAGAAGCATCGAAAGAAACGATCAGTTGCTCTACTAAAATACATCGAGTCACTACTTACATACCAAAACATTTACAGGCATATGCTACGCGTATCTAGTTTTATCTCAGCATATCAATAAATGGTACCAGTGGTGTTCACTATAGAAGTTTATCTTGAGTGGTTTAACTTTAGCCCCCTTTATATTTTTGAGAGTGCTGCGGCACCTGTTTTTCTCATCTAATTTCTCTCCCAATCCGAACTACCTTCAGAACTCATTTTAAAATTAATAGAAATTCCTTACTCTTTTATTTTCTTCTTAATGAGGAATGAAGTAGGAAAGATTTGAAGCACTTTTCTCACAAACCAGTGATAGCGTAAGGCCTACCCAAACGTAAATTAACTCATTTCAAAATGACCACGCTGAGCGAGAATAATCTATTAATTAGTACAGTTAAGCTTCACTCAAACTCTATTTCGGTTGAGGAAACCCTTCCTTGGCTTTCACAGCCCAACATGAAATCATGCCTTCTCTGTAAGTCAAGAGGAACTGATATCAAATATAAAGAACTTCGGTCAAGTGACTTCTGGACTTGATACTAATCTAACTTTTATGCTGACACAAAAGAACGTAGGCCTACTGTTCGTCGAATAGTCGGGACTCATCGACTAGTCAACTAGCTGTAAAGTCGTCGACTAACAAGAAGGTAGTCGACTATTCGTGGGTAGCCCTGCTGCAGACATCCTGTATTGTTTTTTACCCTGTTCACACAAGCATTTTTTAACATCGACAGGAACCATGCATGCTAACCCAAGTGAAACAACAGAAGTACAAACGAACTATAAAAGAAGACCAATCTACTTGTTCGTTCTGCCCTCGATGATAGTGAAGGTCATTCGTTGATTAAGTTACTTAGTGAAAAATGTAGATGTCTCTCTGTACATTTTAAACTAAGTCGGACATTCAAGTATCGAGAGACATTCTCAATGGCGGGAGATGATGATAAATGGAAAGGTGTCTGTGGCCTCTTTACAGTATACTTCCCGCTTTTTTGAGAGCTTTATTCATCACCTGTGGCATGACTAAACCTCAGAGGGCATTTAACCTTCTAATAATGGGCGTACTATGAATAATTAGAAAGCTTTGCATGTGCAAATGAAATTTAAAACAGTGACAGGCACTTTAGAGCGTTCACACAATCTGTTTTGAACTGAGCTGAGCCTGATAGGGTAATTTGACCTGTTTGATAATATACATTAAAGTTTGAAGAGATACGAGAAAAAAGTGAAGATGTCACCACCGGTATTCAGACCCGGGATCCACGCATTCGTGGTGTGCCGCTCTACCAGCTGAGCTATGTGACCAGGTATCCGAGCCTCGGTGGTGACATTTTCACTTTTCTCTAGTATTTTTTCAAACTTGACTTTGTCAAATCCTCTATTTTTCTTTATTCAAAACTTCGAGGAAATCAGCAAACTTTGTCTTGGAAGAAGCCTTTATAAAGCTGAGTGGGCCTACATTGCATGAAAGTAATAGATCATCAACCGGTATGTCTAGACTTTAGGGGTTTCTTTCCGCGCTGCTTAGCAATTTCGAAAGAAGACCCTCCCCATTAATTTTAACGTTACATCAGAGGTACGTAATAACAAAGAACATGTGGATATCCCCACCTAATATTGCAATATGTAATGTCTGACCTCAGCTCCCTGAGTCATTTCTCTATATTTCTCGACACTGATGTTCTGACCCATAACGAGGTGAGTAGGCTATTTGCCTTGTGGCCAGGAAACCTACATTGGAGATGAGTTAACTCCTTTTATTAATGTTTTGTTATACTCTTCTCAATACTACAGAGTCCTTTTATGGAGAATTATGAGAAGAATAGTTAATGTATTGGAGCACATGTTTATTCTGTGATTTGCTTCTTGCCTTGGTGCGTTCCTGGTATCATGTTTAAGGGAAAAGTCGTTCTCATACTACTCCAAGTTTGACATAGCTATATTCACATCCTTTACTAAAAATAGCAGAGGCTTAAGTTCATTCCCCATACACGTCAGAGGTGAGGTACAACTTGGCAATGATAATTACAATTAGTAGGAGAAGGGGTCGCAATGATCGAATTTCTCTCAATGATAATACTAAATTTACTTTCCTGCAAGCAAAGAAGCATCAGATCAATCACGAAACACGCCATCCTCGAAAGATGTTTTGAATTTGCCAAAAATATCCTTAAGGCATACAT
>JAAAKL020011048.1:0-13928 GCA_010016065.2 Carybdea cf. marsupialis auct. non (Linnaeus, 1758) | reverse complement strand
GATTACAAACAAAGTTGTCATTACAAGACTCCAAACTCTGTCGGAAAACGTTACTTACTATGGGCCCCCTGTTACAAATAAGAACAGGAAAAACAAGCAGAAGATCGAAAAAAATAAAACCTTTTAAAAGGCATTATCAAAAATAACAATAGTTATAATATCAAAGGAACCCCGTGAAGAAGTATCTTTTATACCAGTGTCGTATACGCGCAAGGTAGACACAGGGAGCTGAGGTCAAACATCCAGGAAATCATATGTGACGTCATATGCTTAACTGAATTTTTTAGACGTCCTTTTGCTCAATCTTGCGTCTTGAAATCGCTTATATAAAAAGCGCTTTTTCTATTCGCAACTAGTTGTCTTGTTTAGACAGTACTAGTGACTAGCTGAAATTCGCCTTCAAAGACTCATCACACCATCCAGATTTTTCAAGTCGCTTGGTGTAAATGAAGGAGAAGTCATGAAAGCTACAATAGATCCACTTCGTGACGATCACGAAGATTGCAGAAAAGGACCTACAAATGGTTTCGCAAACATGCACTTCCATGAGCACAAGAAAATCACCTACCAACCAACCGTATAATGCTTTGTAGAATGAATACCTCAGGATGATCGAGAAGCATGTAGAAAATGAGGAAAACTTGAAAAAGTTGAGCTTGAAGATTTTATCAGGAAGAGCATTTGGAGAGATTCGCAAAGATCTATAGAATGAAAACGACATACATGGACAACTTCCACGAAAAATTCCACCAGATTAAGCATCGCGTCAATGATAGACGTCAACATGCTCGCGCCCACTGCGGCCGGCCACGGCCCGACGGCCCGATGGCCCGAGCTCAAACTAAAGTTTGTTTCATCTTGTTCGCCGAGGCCCGTGTCGGGCAGGCACCAAGAGAGAGAGAGAGATACAATGAAAAAGTCATGCTCAACAACTAATAGATAACGATACTTTTGAGGTCTTTTAAACTAAAAGAGAGAATTCTCGAGCAGAATGCCAATTAACGTTTCGAAGAGTCCAAAATTGCTATGCATCGTAATAGAGGATTTTATTGTTATGAAGCGTGGTTTCTGATCAATCATAGCTGCTCAGTATTTGGAAGGTCTAATCTCCGTACGGAAGACACGAAAACGGGTCCACAAGAAACTGAAGTGTATACATTGCCAGAAAAGCCAAAGTGCAAAACTCGTGACATCAGAAATGACGTGGAGATTGTGAAAAGAACAGAAGAGACGTGTGATCATGAAAATCCAGTGGAGATGCAAAAGATTGACTCTCTGGAGAGTGAGATCCAGCTTCGCAAGAATTATGTCAAATTGTTAACAGTTCTCATTGATAAAATCAACGAGCAAATCCACAACTTTCCTTTCAATGCAAATACCAAAAGAAGTAGATATTTTGTGTTAAAGAGAAAGGTTGGCTAATTGCAGAAGATGAAAAAACATCAAATGCAAAAAAGAAAGGTATTGTTGGAGGTTAAAATGGTTCAGGCACCATCATGAAATGTCATTTTCTGGAGAGTGACTTCAAAGAGTTAAGAGTGAACATGACAAATGGCAATTCAACAATTCATCTGCGAGAGGACTTGTTTAGTAGCTTTAACGATAAGATTTATGAACTGCAAAAGGAAAACAAATCGCTGACTTGGCGAAAGGCTATACCCCCACCATATTATCCTGTCAAAATCTCACATGAGGAATCTTTAATATATAGACAGAAGGCTCATGACAGCAGGTTACCCTTCAGTTTTTCCGTAATTTGTCGGTTGAAAGTTTTGCTTTCTAATGTATGTATTGAATTTACATATGTAATAATGATAATTATGCATTCCTGTCTTCAGCGTGCATTAACATGCATTCTTTTGAGTGTTTCTTTTGAAGCGAGGAAGGGTTGCAGTCACTATTTAGCCGTGAAGTCCCATGGGTCAGAATTGAAAGTGATGAATAGATAGTCTATCGTGTGTTGTTCGTATTGCACCCCGATAACTCATTTGATAACTTTTTTGATCACAATAAAACGGTGCAAGGGTACTTATTATACTTTGATAGAGCGCACTCTAGAAGTTTCTATTAAAATAAAATGCAAGTGTAAACTAGTAGTATAATAAAAACAGCAAGATTGTGGCTAAATCTATTGCCATTTTAATGGCATACCTAACATCGAGGTACAAACCTCATTGTGTATGATATGACTTCAATGTTGAGGATGTTCTAAATAGCATGATGTTTCGATCAGAAACAATACTTCGCCCACCAGTCAAAATATTCTTGATTATACGCAGGTATTTCTTAAAATGGTATCAAGAATGGTCTAATCCAAAGAGGTATCAATCACACAAAACATCTCTGTAGAATTAAGACCTGTATGTAGCATTTATTATGTTTTTGAAGTGGTATTGGAAATGAAAACAAGACAGATTAGTGTAGTGAGCTTGGCTTACTGTACAGTTTTATTGCCATTTTTGTCCATAGCTGTACCTAGTCGCTGGTAGGTACGTTAGTTATAGGTTTTCAGTTATAGTTAACATTACTGTACTGATGATAGAAAATTTGATAAAACAGACGTTGATATTAATCCATAAATTATCTGAAGAATACCGTGACACAACTCTTGTTTTATTGGGGTTTGTAATCTTTGAAATTTTGTCAGCGCCTTTATCCGTAACGTCACGAACCTGTTTCAAGATAATGGAAAGGGGGCGCTCGGTTGGAAGTGCATAGAAGCAATTATAGCATGGTATTAGTAAGACTCCGTCCATAAGTATCCGGATATTTTTTAATTCGCAAATGTTTTTTTCCAGATATAAAAATATCTGCATCCACATGCAGCGAATTCAAATCGAATTCGCCTAACCTCACGTATTTGTATTAATTTTAGTTCCCAGGACTCTTCTGCTAGCGCGAACAAAAAAGTAAGGGCCTAAGAGAATATCGACTTGGAATCGTGACATTTTGAAAATTTGTGCAGTAGTGGGTTCCAGCTTGTGACGTCATCGAATTCAAAAATATCCAGATTCGCCCGTCCACACGCAGTCACTTTATCATCGGATATAAAAATTTCCACTCCGAAGTGTGAATTCAACAATATCCGGAAATTGTCTGGATGTGTGTGGACGCAATGCGAATCCGCAAAAAAAATATTATCGGATTCAGAAATATCCCGATACGTGTGAACGGGACCTAAGATTCCTGATTCGGTGTAAAACTTCTGCTTGCATGCGTCGTTGCATTCCATATTTCCGGTTGATTTTTTCTCCGGAGGCCGGTATGCAATGTATTGTAAATTGCAGCATGGCCTTCTTACGCGAAGAGCAAGGAATGCCTTATAAAGTTGCAATTGAATCACTTGACGATTACAGGAGTAACCCAAGGAGGTTGAAACATCTGCTGTCTTTGTCAACATTAAAGATGGAATTGTTTAATAAATAATGAAATCTTCCTCTAAATATTCAAGATGCAAAAAAGTCTAAAAGTCTGGACATAAACCAGGATACTTTGTTTCTTCTTTCTGTTGTGGGTAACTTATGAAATGTTTAAATTTACGTGAATTAAGAACAAGTGAGATCACAGAAACATATTACAATCAGTGGGAACAAAATTGTAAACACATGCATAAATAGAAATTGGAGGGATGAGGTAGCGGTTGACTGACTACTCAAATCATATGCTATGGTCAGGATTCTTTTTCTTTATGAAAACCAACTTCAGTAAGCCAAATATTTTTGTCAATACCAGACAAATACTCTTAAAGCATTTTGTTATCTATATTATATATGTAAACTCCATTTTCACTCCATTTTCATAACGATATTTTGTGATCTTCACCAGGTTTGTCAGTTATAAAACAATGCCAGTATGTTATCATTGTAATAATTCTCTAGAGCCTTAGATCATCCTACTTGATATAAATATAGTATGATTATGTCATCTATTAGCAGTATTGAAGTTTGCAAGAGTACAAAAATCCGAAAATTTCTTCTAAAACGCTGATGTAAGCACCTATTTCACAGTAAATTACTTGTAATGGTCGGTGAAAGTGTAGAACGACAACCTTTTTTATTTACTTCTTAAATGTAACAAAACAATGTCATCACGCCGGGCAGTGCAAGAAGCTGCCGCGTCTGCTGCTTCACTGCAGCTGTGCATTGCGGGAAGGGAGAAGAAAGTCTGAAATTGAATCAATCTCAATCCCTCTTGTTCTCTCTTCACCCTATCTGCTCTACCGCTCTGAAGAACACTTACCAAAGTAGTACCTGTAGAAAATACTTAAAGATGCAAAATCCCTACGGTGAGACAGAGGTTGAAGTGTGCAGGACAGTTCAGGACCAACCGCACGAACAATTCGTTTAGGAGCCGGTCAGATATGTTGATATAGCACCAACCCTAAGATGACAACAAGTCTTCATGCAAGGCCTGACCATTACCTTATAGAGATACAACACATAGACACTTGAATTTTGCTCGCACTTTGGTGACGGTGGTATTCAAACTACGTAATTTATGATTTCCTGTGCTTGTTACTTTTTCCTTTCTGTTCTCTCAATTTTTAACTGACAATATAAAGGGATGAGAGATTTGCACTGACTTTGCCAAGTAACCGTTTTTGGTTTTTGCTCCCTAAGTGGTACTTACATGTGCAACACATAGTCTTTATCACATTAAGTGTCCATTTGACAGCTTTTTGTTATTGATGAATGCCTTTTAATAATATATTTCGTTGTATCCCAAGATTGTCTGTTCATGTGCAGCCTCAGTACAGGTGCCCATTCCATCTGAAGTCGTGTTGGTATTTAAAAGCTGTTGAGTGTGGACTTGTAGCAGATATGAACAACGCACAGAAGGTGTATATCGTATGTAACGATTAAGCGCCCTGGGCTCTTAATTAAAATAAAAGTTTTTGGGTGGTCGCTTATTCAGACCTGGGCGCTTGTGAGAAATATATTTCCCAAACTGGGCGATTATTTGAGCATGGGCGCTTAATCGGTACTTATTTTGTGATGGTGCCAGGCTCAAGGTTTGAGCCAACAGAAACTATGTTACGCATTGGTCGGCCACCAAATTTTACCATGGTCAATGTACCGGTGGTAACATGGTAAAAACTGTGTACAATCGCACTTTGCCTCCAAATTAAACCGAGGAGCGTCATGAGATGGATCGATTCCAACCCAGTTCACAACACGTCGTACCCTTTTAATCGCGTGTTAACACTGCACGTGCACTGAGTTTGGACTAACATGTTTGTAAAAGCTATTCATAAAAAAATTAAAATTAAAAGTAGAATAATATTTCCATTCCACTACTCCATTGCCAGTGTCTGGTACATGCTATGGAAAGGTGTGTTCTATTCTGTGCTGGGCTTCCTTCCCATCTCAATTTTTCCTTGTCAGAGTTAACGTACTGGTTAAAAGAAGTAATTAGGGATGGACCAATTGGATACGGTCCAGAATCAGTGATACGAAAAGAAGATGGATCTACTGACGTTGGTGTAATTTGGGGGAAGGCAATTTTGCCATGGCACCCCCACCTCTCACAGTATCAAATAAAATTGGACTGTTCAACCTTTAAAAAAAACTTCTTAATATTTTTGGTGGGAGGAAGTTATGATTGATAGAATATAGCCTAAACAGGCATTACAATAAGCAGTATATTAAAAATTCCTTGAGGAGGCCAACAATACCCTATCGAAAGTGGTGCTTTGAACCTCTCACCTCTGTCATTCCGAGGTAAACCAGCAATGGGTGGGCTGTTGCTCGACCTTTTAAAATATCAACGGTTGGGGGCAGTCAAAAATGGGCGTATACATTCAAAAGAAACTAGTACCATTTGAACAAGTTAGTCAGAATCAACTGAGTACGGCATCATATATTGAGAAGTCTGTTCCTATTTAACAGAAATGTAACTTGACACAGTTAATATTTTAAGTAAAATTTGCAATGTTGTTCTTAACAAATTTCGATAGAAAACATTCAATATAAGCTTTGATGTTCAGAATGCATCATGTGTTTGAACTTGAGGGCATACTTGGTAAGTAAATACTAAGAGTTCACTGAGAATTGCAATAAATATTGCTCCTTAGTACTTTGGGCTGGCAAATTAGAGGACCACTTATGACAATGACTAAACATTTGACCATGGCCACAAAAGCCATAGAATTTATGGAGAGTTCAATATCAAATGTATTTTCCATTTGGATGTCTTGATACACTGATTATGACTTTTTACATTTGCAAATATTGGAGTAGTGGTCGGGAAAAAGTGAATAGGTACATATAGGGTTACAAGGGGGCTGAAAAGTTATTCAGACACCCCCTCTCAGGATGACCCCCTCAAAATGATCACTGTCTTGAAAGTATTAGTTCCGTTCCTCTTGTTAACATCATAATATATCAATGACTGGAAAGTTTGCCAAACCCTAACCCACAACCTCGGAAGTCTGTAGCTGACGTCTAGCATCTAAGGATACGGGACCACTGGCTCTTTTCCCCTAAAACTGATGGTATAAGTACACGAAACTGAACCTGAATGGTTACAAAACATTTTTCTGTGCTGCAGTGACCCATATAGATACTGCCGAAAATCCCCAATAAAGGGCATGAACAAATAACTTTATTGCAGCTTGCATTCAACCCAGAGGAGTCATCCCCTTACAAATATTTCTGAAAGGTTTGTATCTACCCATTTCAAAAGCACCCAACTAACAATATCAAACCCTTTCTCTGGTATTTCATCACAGCTCCTGCATTATAACTTGTTTGAAAAATATAGATGAAACTTTCTTCTCCCATGAAATGTACCATTTTCATGTAGAAAAGTCAATCAAGGGTAGGCTACCTCATATTTGTGCTCCTATAGTATACACAGTTGTATCAACTACCTTGTGCTTATAGAAAGTAATAATCTATATGCATTTTATACACAAATTATTAAAAAATATTCACTAGCAGTCTTCCCCAAATAGATAATTTTCAGACCACAGACCCTTCAACGTGCCTCCTGGCCAACAAAGAGAAAAATCGACTCCGCTTTTATTAAACAAAGAAGCACTCAGCTCTGTCATAATAACATCAGTAACAACTAGTCCCTTGGAGCTACAAATGATTTCTAGGTTTTACCCTGCCATGTCAAAGTACTGTTAATGGTAGGCCCTATAGATGACAATAAACTGTATGAAGGAACTGGGTAAAGAAGGAAAGTTTCTGTACTTTAAGAAGTAAACCTCAGTAAAATCTATTGGCTACCCTCTATTTTTTCGCCCCTTAGAAAGTACTGCTATTAGATTTTGTTCTTTCACTATTTTCATATACACTACAATAAAAGCAACTAACACAAGCTTTGCAACACCCAATATCTATGAATAATGATATCACGTAGGAAGTTGCTTTTAAAGTAGTCTGAATTCAGAGACTACAGTGGCATGCCAGCATATTTGGCTACAGTGAACATGAATGGCACACTGTGAGATGTCCAACACCATCATCATCCAATGTTAATTAGTTCTGCTTCCAATGTATTGTAGCGGACCATGCAAGTGCATACACTCAATCTGGGCATATTTAAGCTCCCTATTTCCTTTGAAAGAAAATGACTTACAGAAAAAAATTGTTGGTAACCATGGTATAAGCACAACCCCACTTCTACTCAGTGAGTATTTACTTTTTATATGTTCCCTTCTTAGAACCATCTCAATACTATCACCTGCCTAAAAACAGATAGTACATTTTTATGTTATAAAAGTTAAAAGAATGAGTAATAGGGTGACTGTGGTTGTGCTGATTACTGATAATATGATGTTCAGAGCTGTTAGTGCTTATGCCCCACAATGTAATCTTGATAAATGAAGTGGAAATAAAAGGATTGAGAGATGTTGCATTGATTGGGGGAGATTTGAATGGTCATGTTGGAAGCAAGCAGAAGGCTTACGGAGGATTTGGAGTGTGAAGAAGGAATGATGATGGTAAACACCTTTGGGAGATTTGTTTGCAAACAGAGATGACCATTGGTAATAATTGGTATCTGAAGAAGAAAAAGGCTACATTCAGGTCAGGTGGGAATGAAAGTGAGATTGACATTTTTGTAATGAGCGCATCCGACAGGAAGAAGGTTAAAGACATTCCTATTATACTAACAAAGCATCAGCATAGCTTGGTGGTGATTGACATGTTTAACAGAACACTAGAGAGAAAAAGTAGAAGAAAAATGCCTGTATGGGTAAAAATCTGGAAACTGAGAGAAAAAGTGCAACAAGAGAAGTTTTCACCACAGATGGATGGATATATTAGTCAATATGATGAATATGACTGGATTAAATACAAAATGTATGCTCAAAAGGCAGCTGAAGTGGTTTGTGGAGTTAGTAGAGTAACAACACAAGAAGGTGAGACATGGTGGTCGAACAGTGAGGTACAGGAAGCTGTGAAAAAGAAAAGAAATTGCTATGACAAATGGCAGAGGCTGAAAACTGATGAAACTAGAAAAGTGTACAGGAATCCAACAAAATCACAAAGAAAGTGGTAGCAAAAGCAATGAAGAAAGCAGGTGAGGAAGAGGATGACAGCATTAGATGGAACCCTAGCCTTTTATACAAGAAGATGAAGGTGGCCAAACAAGAACCATGTAATGAAATAGGAGGAGCATGTCTAAAAGGTAAAAATGGAAGACTTATTTTTGTTGAGAAAGAGAAGTGGAAGGTGTTTAAAGATTACATGGAAGAAATCATGAACGTGGAAAATGAATGGTATGACAATTTAGTAGCTGATGAAGTTGTAGGTCCTGTGAAATGAGTGACAGATGAAGAAGTGCTAAAGGCATTGAAAAGCATAAAGAATGGTAAAGCTGGTAGAACCTTCAGGGATAGTGAAGGATCACTTGATGACTAAACATGGTCAGACAATTCTAATTGAAGTTACAAACAGAATTCTTAATGAGGGGAGCCCAATGCCAGCAGACTGGAAGACAAGTGCTTCTAGTACCCATGTATAAAAAGAAGTGTGATGCCATGGATTTTAGATCATACAGGGTTATTAAGCTTTTTGAACATCGCATCAAAGTGATAGAAAGGGCTCTAGAAGGGATATTGAGGGAACTAGTGAATGTAGATTGTATGCAGTTTGGATATATGCCTGGAGGGGGAACCATTGACACAATCTTTTTAGTTAGATGGCTGCAAGAAGGTTATATATATAAGAAAAAGAAGCTATACATCTGCTTTGTCAACTTAGAGAAAGCTTTTGACTGAGTTCCAAGAAAAGTGGTTGAATGAGCACGAAGGAAGAAAGGATTACTGGAGATGTTGGTAAGAGCAGTAATGAAAATGTATGAGTATGGGAAACAAAAGTGAAAATTGGTGGTTGATAATCAGATGAGTTTCCTGTTGGAGTTGGAGTGCATCAAGGCTCAGTGCTGTCACCATTAATTTTTATAATTGTTCTGGATACCTTGACTGAAAATTGCAGAAAAGGACTGTTATATGAGCTGCTCTCTGCTGATATTTTGGCTTGATGGCCAAAAGCATAAGTGAGTTAGAAGAACAATTTAGAGCTTGGAAGGAAGCATTTGAAAATTGAGGGCTAAAGTTAAATTTTGAAAAGATGAAAGTGATGGATTGAGTAGGAAAGAGGTGAAATTGTAGAGTTGATACTGTATCCTTGTGGTGTATGCAAGAAAACAGTCAGGGCAAATGCTGCGGTTTCTCAAGGGTGTATGAAGTGGATACATACAAGATGCCATGGAGTGAAGAGATTGGAAGAAAAGTGGCAGAAAGCTTAAAGTATAAGAGATGTATAAAAGGCAAACAGCAGGCTTAAGATGATGGTGGCGAGCAGGTGTTTTATGGCTTGGAAAAGGTAGATTTATTTTGGTGATAATTTAAATGTGTGGAGGAAGTCGACCAGCAGTGGTCACCTGAGTTAGAATGGTATGGAACAGGTTTACTGAGTTGAAGAACATTAAATGATGAAGACTGACATAGAAAATGAAGGGCATGTAGAAAATGTAGAAAATATTTGATCAGTTTGGCTGGATTAAAATCTTGAATTGATGATGTTGTGAGAGAGAGTCGTTTGAGATGGTATGGGCATGTATTGAGAAAAGAAGACGGTGCAGGTGTAAAGAGAGCAATGACGTTTAAAATTGAAGGCAAAAGAGGATGAGGAAACCTCCAATGAGATGGAGAGACAAAATGGAAAAAGATGATGCAAAGATTGGCCTAAAGAAAAAAGATACAAAGGGAAGAATAAGATGGAAAGCAAAGACTGGTCAAAAGTTGGTAACCCAATGACAGATGAAAAAAGCTGACGATAAAAAATCGATGGATGAATGATTATTTTTATGAACATAAGTTACCTTAGAAAACCTTACCACTTCCTAACGACTTCACTTTGGCAAATGTGACAAACCACGTTATACCATGGAGATGGTCTATCAACAATTTCCCACAGGAATACACCTCCTAATAGGCACCAGATTGCATATATTTTCCAATATACATAAACTGCAAGTCCAGTCAATAAAATTGCAGGCATATATCTTTTGGCATAAATTACAGAATTTTCTACCATAATTTTAAAAAATGGTCACCAGTATGAGAATTGCTGACACTATCTTGATAAGAAAAAAAAATTTGGATCACTCTAATGGCAAAACAACACTTTTCTGGCAATAAATGTTAGGTCTACCCAATGTCTGAAAGAAAAATAAAGGGATATTATTGATTGTAAAGTAATTTATAGTGGCATCCATTAAAGTATAGTGTTAAACAAATGGTTATAAGGGTAAACATCATGAAAGACACTGAAAATTTAATCATACAAACCATGATCTAGTCAATTACCAAAAGTGAAGTAATAATCAAAGAAACTTTTTCAATTCAAAGATCATTTGTTCCGGAAACCAGTTTACTATCCAGGCAATTATTACTGTCCTTCACTTCTTGTCAATAAATCTTGCTTTCGAAGCAAATCCTCCTACATAGTGCATGAAATTTGTCACACATTTAATATATGGTACAGTAAAAGATAGCAATGCTAATCAACATCAATGGATACTGTAATACTCCAGTCCATGAGGGGGAACTTGAACAAAAAATCTAATGTAATCCTTACTTTCAAATGGCAAATGTAGCGCATGACATGTTCCTGTAAACAGTATATATTTGTGATATTAATATAAGGCCAAAGAATATTGTATTTATTGTCCTTATCCTTCCAAAGTCACTTTCAGCTGTTATATTATTTCATGGCCTGCACTGCTGCTACACACTTAGCCATAGTTTGTGAAGCACGGCTTATTGAATCAGTCATATAAAAGTCCTTCAACGTTGAGATGTGAGGCTCCAAAGGCATGTCATTAACTGATGGCATTGCTTGTTGATATAATTCACATGCTGTTGAGAAAAAATTTGCCTCCTCTGCACTTCCATATCTTGTAAGGTTAGGTGCCACCTGAGTCAATCGAAATCGAATTTCCTGTAAGTTATCATAAGGCAATGTTCTGTTTGCTATCTCTGAAAGCGCTCTGATAATCTTCCAGTCATCTCGTGCCTGTCCTGGGGGTGTAACTGCTCTTCTTGTCTGTTGTGCACGACCCTCTGTGTTCACATATGTAGCAATTTTCTCTGTATATGCTGCTCCTGGTAATATAATGTCAGCAATATGAGCCCCAACATCTCCATGGTGCCCCTGGTAAACAATAAAACAGTCCTTGGGCAAATCCTCTCTTGAAACAAGTCCACCGTCAGCATCCAACATAAAGAGGAACTTGGGTGCAGCAAGTGCACCTATTCCTGGTTTGTATCCGATATCAAGAGCAGCAACCTGACTAGCAACTCGCTGAAGGACATTCAGGATTCTCCAGTCCTGCCCTGCATTTCCATTTACTCTCAATGCATTACTGATAACCGAGCACAGAGCATGTACACCACTACCTTGAAGGCAGTGCAAGGGATTACTGCCAACAATTATCACTGGGTTCTTTGCTTCCATAAGAACTTCATGGAATGGATGATCACCACTTGCTATCTGCTCCAGCACACTACTTGAGTCTCCAAGATGTTCACATGGGTATGTCAAGTCCACCTCCTTACCAATTGAAGCAACCTTAAGATCACCCTGCATCCAGCTCTTCCTGATGCGTGCATTTACCAGTGGTGCTTCATAGCGTGGACAAGTACCAACTAATAAAAGGACATCTGCATCTTCAATACCACTTATTGTGGTATTAAAGATATAATTTGATCTTAAATCAGTACCTGCACCATCAGTAGGAAACCCTTCCTCTGTGAACACATTTTCACTATTCATTTTGTTGAAAAGATCCTTTAGTGCTACCAATGATTCTGCATCTGTCTGACCTCCAACAACTGCTGCTATCTCTTCTGGATGTGTACTCACTAACTTACTAGCCACTTCCACTAACGCTTCCTCCCAACTACAAGCTGCAAGCTTCCCATCCTCCCCTTTCGTCATTGGTGTTGTCAACCGTTGTCTCTTCAAACCATCGTAGGCAAACCTAGTTTTATCGGATATCCACTCTTCATTTACATCCTCATTTAACCTGGGTGTAACCCTCATGACCTCGCCACATCTGGTTCCAACAACAATATTACTACCAACAGCATCCAAAACATCAATACTTTCTGTCTTTCTCAGTTCCCATGGCCTTGCATTAAAGGCGTATGGTTTCGAAGTTAGAGCTCCAACTGGGCAGAGATCGATGACATTACCTGACAACTCTGATTTCAACATCTTCTCCACATAGGTGCCTACTTGCATATCTCCACCTCGTCCAGTTGTACCCAGGTCATCAATACCTGCTATTTCACTACCAAACCTGATACATCTAGTGCAGTGGATACACCTGGTCATAATTGTTTTAACTAACGGCCCAATGTTTTTGTCCTCGACAGCTCTCTTCCCCTGAAAGTTGGTGTCAACAAATCGTGACCTGTCGCTCCCAAATGCCATGGACTGGTCTTGCAAGTCGCATTCTCCGCCCTGGTCACAGATAGGGCAATCAAGAGGATGGTTAACAAGTAAAAACTCCATAACGCCTTCCCTTGCCTTCCTGGTCATCGGTGAATTAGTTTTAATTTTCCATCCTTTCATTACTGGCATTGCACAAGCTGCTACTGGTTTTGGTGACTTCTCCACTTCCACGAGACACATTCTACAATTTCCAGCGATAGAAAGACGATCATGGTAACAATATCTGGGTATTTCAACCCCAACCATAGCACAGGCCTGAAGAACAGTAGTCCCAGGGTCAACTAGTACTTTCTTGTCATCGACGAAAACTTCGATCTTTTCTGGCTTTGCAGCGGCCGTTGCAGTACAACGCACTCCATGGCTTGATAGTGCTACCCTTCGGCAACCATTTGCCACAACACGACGAACTGCAGGATGAAACATTTTTAGCTTTCCAGTATCAATTCGACTTAGAATACGGCGAACGTTTCATTCCTTGTTAGTTTGTCAACGTTAGTTGTATAAGTTGGATTTGCGCACGCAAGAAGGGTAAAGCCTCGGTTGCGCACTTTAAAAGTTGTAGCCTCGTTTGTGTAATCTGGAAGAGAAAAGGGCCGTCCGTGTGCTGATGGAAGAATCAGGGCTGATTCCTCCATGCGTGTGCTGGCCACTGAACAACGTAATGTCTTCTCGAATTTACTTTGCTGTATAACTAAAAGTCCTAAGTTCCTTGAACCCAATGCTGGTCATATTCATAATAACACAATTTCAAGATGGAACCACCTCATGAACATAGTGGCTGGGATATTAATTGATACACAGACGAGAAAAAGTTGTGGAATTGACCCTTTCATTATGCAAATGACGGAGAGAAAACTAAGCAATGAAATTGTAAGCTAAGCTGTGGAACTCTCTGTCGTCTGATTGTTTTCCCTCTTCCTATAACTTAGATGCTTTTAAGTCAAACGTGAA
>JAAAKL020011047.1:0-13929 GCA_010016065.2 Carybdea cf. marsupialis auct. non (Linnaeus, 1758) | reverse complement strand
TTACCGTTAAGTGTTAGGTTGAAAAGTAGCTGTAAAAATGCTTATAAAATAAGCTCTTGAATGTAATTTAAACATGAAATGATGAAGACCTTGTGGTCTGCGCATGTAATGCTTGCTTCTACTATTTTTTATCACTTTTATAACTTACTATGATTGTTTCCCCCCTTGATCCCAATGATTATAATCTGAATTATCATTGCTTATTTGTGTACAGTTTAAGGAACACCATTGAATCTCACTTATATTGTACTTTAAAAACATATATTTAGATCAGCAAATTTGTTTATCAGTTTGTGCTCTTGTCTTCCCAGTTCTATAAAGCAACTTAAAAGACTTCTACTCAACAACCCTGCTTGTTTTAAAAAATTGTTTTGATGTTATTGGGCAGATTAAGAGCTGTTAAACTTACAATTCCAGGGAAAGAAACATAGTAATTGGAGGGAGAGATGCTGTGGTTAGATTAAGGTGATACAGGTCATCCATGATTCTTAACTGACTCAATATCAGTCACATTTCATCTCAAGTAAAACCACAGCTACTCTGATATGGAGTGCTCCTTATCCTTTGAAGGCTGGGCAACTTTGCTATGACATATGTACTAGGAATAAGAAAATATACTCTCGAGCTGTGCATGAGTATGGAATATGAACATGCCAATGATTGTTATGCTAAATATAAAAAAATACTGGCTTCATAGTACCTGGTTTAATAATTACCTCTGGTATAAAGTGAACAAAGAATTCTGCATGCATCAAAAAAAAGAGCATGATGAAATTACAGTAGATCTGTGTTGAGCACAGATTCCTTTTGCAGGCACAGTGCAGGAGAACACCCATTGATAAAGACTGTTTCTAAAACAGAATTAAGTAGCATGTCCCTGCTGTCATGAGAAATAATCCTTCCATGTATTGCACAAACAGGAGAAAGAACAACAGCAGCATCGTAAATAGGTGTTCAATAGGTGAACATTTGTCTTTAGCCCAGCTTGTGCTGTGACATACAATAACCACCGTTTCAGTATAATACACAGGCCTTGCTCAGCTTGTCACCTTGAAGTTTAGGAGGCAGTCTTTATCAATACACATTCTCCTGCATTGTGCTGCCAAAAGGAATTTGTGCTGAACACAAATCTTCTGTACTTAACTTGTGCTTGTTATTTTTCTCAATGCATTCCTATTGCTTCATGGCATTTGTATGCAGAGTTCTTTGTCCACTTCATACCAGAAGTCATTATAAAACCAGGTTTTTTGTACATTTCAATTGAGCACTATCTGTATCTCTGACAAGTGTTGTCGAAAAAGCTTTCAGGTGCTATGAAGCTGATAATTCTTAGCATCCTCGAATTATGTGACATCATCATCATCATCATCATCATCATCATCATCATCATCATCATCATTCCTTTAATGTGGCATTTCCCCTTCAAGGGGGTTGCACGGGAATATGGTTAGATATCAGTCCCTTCCTGCAAAGGATTTTATCTACAGGGTCAACATGTGTCATTTTCCACACCTTCATGTCTTCTCGTACTGTACTAGCCCAGTTCGTTATGGCGTACGTGTCCATACCAACTCAACCTGTTGCAACGCACCGCTGATGCGATATCAACAATGCCTAATCTCTTCAGCAGGGAGTCGTAGCTGGTGGGATCCCCCAAGCGCACATTACAAATCCATCGTCCGTCCAAATCTATCCAGAAATAGTTTATGCTAATTATCTACTCACACAGTGGTAAAAGCTTGGTTAAAATTGCAAATATTTCTTATATGAGGTATTCACTGAAGCCATATTTTTATCAGTTTCCTATAATACCTGATAATATATGGTATCTAGTAGTCAATATTACCATAAATAGAAACACAGAGTAGTTATAGTATAATATGGAAATGATACTAAGTAGTATCATGGAGGGATAGTGCATACAAATGGGGAGTTTTTTGTTTGGATCTAGAGGTGGCTAGCTTGCTGACCAACAGGGATATCCCTCTGAAACACTGAGAAGAAGTGTACAGTGCCTGCATCCAGCCAGTTTTGGTTTTTGGAGCAGAGACACAAGGCATGGCTCAAAGACAGGAGCAAATGCTGATAAGCTGCGACAGGAGAGTGTTGACCAGAGTGACCTTGAGAGATGGGCTGAGGAGCGAGGAAGTTGCGGTGAGGTGTGGAGTGAAGCAGTTGAGCAATGTGTTAACACCTGGAAGGTTACAATGGTGTGGCCATGTCCCTCTTAGAGAGGAGGAGGAGGCTTTGGGAAAAGTATTTGTGATGGAGGTACCTGGAAAGAGACCACTGGGAAGGCCCAAGAAGACATGGCTCAGCACAGTGCGAGAGGATATGAGGAGAAAAGGACTGCAGGAGGAGGATGTCTACGAGAGACGAAGTTGGAGGTCCCTGTCAAACCGTCTAACCCCATAAAATATGGGACAAGAAGTCAGGGGATGGAGGAAGAAGAAGAAGAAGGAGGAGGAGGTGTAAAATATTTACTAAAGAAGGTTTTTGCATTTTGGGAGATCATTATAAAGTTGATTACTTTTATTGTGTTTTGAAATGGGCAAGGTGCAGACTGTCAACAACATCAATGCCATAAGCCTTATCTTTAGGATACCATTGAGGAACTTGAAAGCATCACACTATTGGCTGTATTTGTTGTTTATCGTCTCAATAGTACAAATGATTTCTCTCAACTTAATCTCATGTAGCTATCTTAGAAACATTAGTATCCAAGCAATTCAAATTTAAAGGGGGGGGGGGGTTGTAGTTTTTCAGCCTGACTGAACAGCGAAGGCTGTAAAATATTTGCATTGGTTCTATTTGAGACCTATGAGAGAAACAAATCAATGGTTGACTGAGTCAAATCACAAAGTGGGCCTTTCCTGAGCTAATATAAGATGAATAATCTATTCTTTACAGCCTTCTTCCCTCATCAGCTATACATATTATTAGAAATTTGGGTATATAGTGTATGAGATTAAACACACAAGGTTCTGCTGCTTTTAGAAACATTCTGTACCCCTACCGTATTTAGCCATTTTTATCATGGCTTAGTTTAATTTCTATAAGATTTAGTGTGAATATACAAGACACCCAGGTTATCTTTTTGCTAGTTTCTAGGAAATTATTGAACATTTTAATTGTAATCTACAAATGAGACATTGCTCACTCTGGTTGGGCAATAGGTTGCACTAAAAAACAAGTATGCCACAAAAAGAAAAAATTATTAAGCCACTCAAGAAGGTTAAGGATGTGCCATAATTATGTAGATTTATGAATGTATCAGTTACTGTTTATTTCTTTTAGAAGTTGTAAGTCCATGAAGGACACAATTAGAAAGTAAGGATCAAACAAACTCACTATCACCTTAATCTTCCATAATGACAAAACTTGACAACAATACAATAAATTCTTGGGACAGGACGCATGAAGCCATCACTCACATTAAACATCTAGATGGTAATGTCAACATCATGCCCAGCCTGTGATGTTGATATTAAATATGTAATGTATGTATGTTCAAGGCACTACACTTAACTAAAAACTAGCAAACACAAGAACAAAGGTAGGAATGGCTACATCACTGTTTCTCAATTCCCTTTGACCAGGCTACTGTTTTTATGACAACTCTATTCCCTATCAGTACATGATATTACTTGCTCAGAACTCTGGCCATATTTTGCAATACATAAAATAACCGCATGACTCAAAGTTCACATGTCATTTCAAGAAGAGGCTGACTAATTAGTTTATTGTCCTGAGAGTGTTTTTGTATGTGATCACAGATCACAACTGTGACAGTAACTCCTCCATAATGGTCCCTTCAATGGTTGGATGTCTGTTGGGAAAGGTCCTTATCTGCCCTCTTCTCATTTCTTTTCATCAGTATACTATGTAGCTTATCTTTGCCCAAGTTAAGGTAAGGCGTTGGTCACCCATAGTGTGTGATAGGTTCGGATCAGTTCCTTTCATCACATGTAGGCAAATTTTGTAACTACCATGGAATTTGAATTTTAAGTCCTTTGTCTGTCCCCAGTTGAATGTGGGTTTGATGTGTAAAGCTGTTGTTTATAAGATATTCCCAATGCACTTTGAAATTCCCTTTACAACAGCAAACATGCCTCCTTCATCTATTTTCTATTATTCATTCTAAAATCCTAACTGTGTGGCCCACCCATGGTGATCTTAATTAGAAGGCCTATTCACCATAGAGCTATCTCGGAAGCTGGGGGTCTACTGATTCCAAACCATTTCTTTAAATTTGATATGTTCGGAACCCTGTGGTCTTACTCATGCATATGATACATAAACTTGATCGATTAACCGTTGATAACAAACAAACACCAGTTTGAGCTCATGAGTTTTTTTCCATATGAACCAGAGATTTTTGAGATGAAATGGGAATGTGTGGCTGAATTGCCCAATACCAAGAAGTATTAAGCAGTTGGCAGTGCTACATATCCTTAACGTCCCTTTAGAATGTGTCCCAACTACATGTGATAAGGATCAGGTAACCAAAGTCAGTATCTAATAATAGTTCTATCTGTTTAACCATTTCAACAATGGCATTCTGACTGTTTAATGTAAGATTAGAGAGATCTTATAATCAACAGTACCAATTTCTAAATAGGCCCCCAGCTTCAGAACCAGTGCTATGGTGAATAGGCCTTCTAATTAACATTGCCATGGGCCCACCTCAAATCTAGTTTGTCCCAGAAACCTCTACCTGTAGTACACAATGGTTTTGCCAAAACCTCTGACCTACTGCTTTGTAATTATTAAATCTGCATCTGAAGGCTGACTTGGCACTTGGTAAGACAGTTCACTAAGATAGATTTACAACCCATATTGAGTTGCAAAGAAATAACCAATGGATTACTTCAGCTAACCGTAACAAGCACCAAAAGTGTTTCCCTTTTATAAAGATCTGCAAACGCGGCACCTACTCTTACATATACCCTTACTTACATCACTCAGCCTTACCTTAACTTAGTTGCCCTTAAGTGATCTACACGTACACTAATATACTAATGGAGGTTGTGGAAATAATTGGCTAAGAATGTTGTTATGAGCAAATAATGGCTAAAAAAACTTCTTTAATGAGGCGTCTATAGCCAGTGTGGCCTAGTGGTTAAGGAGTCAGACTCAAATGCCAAAGGTTGTGGGTTCAAATCCTGCCAAGCTTGATGTAGAGACTACAGACTATCGGCTGGGGAAGGCAACGGGATACCACCGCGGTAAATTTGCTATCTCCCCGGGATATTGCTCACTCTGGCTGGGCAATAGGCTACGCTTGAAAACAAGCATGCCACCAAAAATAGTTATGTCTTTAACCTGAAGTGCTAGGTTGAATGTAGAAATAGTATGAACTAGAGACTGGTTACATCTAGTTGAACTATTACCTTGCAGCAGAGAGACCTCAGCTCAGGTACAAAATGTTTTTGTGCTTACTAACTAAGTTGTTTGTCTGCTAGCCAAGAGCTGTTGAGGGTAAGAGGTTGCAAGGAGAACTTTCTTAGATCTGTATGACATAATTTAGCAGGTCTTGTGAATAAATTATACATCAAAAACTTGAAGCATGATGCTCCTTCTCTATATATGTATATGCATTGTCATCCAATCACTCAGATTTTGTACCTTTCCCAAGAGGTCAGTGAGTTTCACACCACCATGCAACTCTTCGATCATCATTTGTTTAAGTTGCATAATTCAAAGTTGTTCTTTGTAAACGTCTTGTTACATAAACATGATGAAAAAATGTTTTTGTAATAATCAGGTTTTCTACTCTATATTTTAAGTTTCCATTCTATGGAAAACGGCATTGATTATACTTTAATTAAAAACAATAGTAAAATTTTAGTTCCATTCAAAGTTACTTAAGTAGTTGTTGTTGCATCAATGACAAAATGTGTACTGAAACCTTATTATCATGTTTCAATAATTCAAAACGCTGTATTACTATTTATATCACGTTAGCCTAGTCATTCAGCAGGGCCTGGATGATAAGAATGCTTTGACTGAATGTGCTGTGATTATTGACAGATTTAAACTTCCTTTTATATTGCATAGATTTTTTTTCTCTACTCACATTACATGTCATGTGTTCATTATTCATATAAGATTAATTTTGTTTAGATACTCACATTATGTGTCATGTGTTCACCTATGTATTTGTGCTTCGGGGATAAATTGAGAATAAGTAATATAGATTTTCTTTCTTGCAGCCTGGTTCAGGCTTTCTTTTTTCGGAATAAAACAACACCAAGATTTTAATTCTTCCATGAACTCAATGGTATGATATTGATAAAAAAGAAAGTGCTCTAAGCTTGGTTGGTATCTTTGTTATCTCAGTTTTTTATCCAGTTGAATAGATTAGATAATTTCCACAAGCTATAGATGTATTTTCAATACTTACACTGACCTGAAGTTTAAATGTGGACTGGTCAGCTTGTTTCAGGAATCTAAGACAAGTACCCAAACACTTGAATATTATGGTTTTGTGTTCAGAGATATTCCAGATTTGTCACAGATTTGAAGACAGTGATGTTTGCTGAGAACATAGGGTGGTAGTCATCTTGTGATTGGTTTGTTTGCATGAGGTTAGTGTTTTGAAGGGCAGAATGAGACTTGCAGATTTTTGAAGACAGATATTTGTTGAGCTGTGCATAAAGTTCCACAAAACATTCAGAGGAAAATCACAGATGAAATATCAGTCAGGTATTGCTAACTTGATGTTAAAAAACATCAGATTGAGGGACTGTTTTGCACCACTAATCTTAGATTAAGTGATTTAAGTTCCTGTGTGCACCAAAGAGAATGACATCGGTACAGCTGCTTGAAGGATTATGGCCAACTTTGCTTCCAAGATTTAAAGTATTTTTAACTCTGAGTGTACCAAGCTTCACTGCCACTTGGCTTCAGTTTACAGTCGGTTCTATGCCAGTTTTCAAAAATTGACCAAAGTATTATTTTAGTGTTGGAGAAGTTAGGTCAAACCAGAGCAAGGAAACAGATTCTTCTATCAGGCTAGTGAAAATGCACAACAGAGAATACTTTGGGGGCTATCTGTATCACTTTTGTACAGGACATAGGGAGGTAATCATAATTTATGTTACGGAAAGCAAGCTTTGATACTATGCATATGTTATATTGGTAAACCAATAATGGAGTTCTGTTTTATTCGTTTTCAAGTATTGTCAGGCATAGCATGTGTTGATACTGAGTAAATTGGCTGTGTTAATCAAATTTGTGTAGAATATAGGATGGTAGTCGTAAGTGTGACCCTGTCACATTACTCCTAGGGTATGGCTCTCTTCAGTTACTCTTATTACCACCATGTTACCCTGTTTGACCTACCAGCTTTCATGCAATATTTTCCCTTGTATTACACACTAATTCCTCATTGCTTTGTTGTACTTATTTTCGCCCTGCTTGCAAACTCTTGACATCTCTTACACTCACGTAATATAAAGATAAATTTTTTAGTAAATTGTTTACTACCAGTTGTCTTGATGTACAATCCCAGCGCTAGTTATGTGTTGGCACATTGTTAAGATCAACTCAATCCAACTTTGTACTTACTGCATCTCTATCCCTGTAGACATGATGTAAGTACGGTAAGCAGGATGACTAAGTTTCCAATGTAGTTGTGAGATCCCATGGCACTGTAGATAACCATGTTGAAAATAGCCACTTTTATCATTTCTAATGCTGCATTGATCTCCCAGCATTGTTAAGTTACTTGTATTCGTTTTTTTCTGTTGCTGTTTGCATACTTAGTTATTGTCCATTGCTTATGCCACTGATTTGTTACTGTTTTCTAGCCCCTTCACTAGAGTAGGTACTTTGAAATAGTGTAGTCTTTTGTGTAGCCTACTTGTTTGAATAATTGTTCTAGTTATCATGTTACACAGCCCTAATCAGTTTAATGGGGACTCCCTTCCTTTCTGCAAGATCCTCCATCGAATCACTGTGGCATCATGGAGGTTTGCTAATGGGTTTCTGCACTAACTTGGCGGATTCCTTCTTTGATTTTGTTGCTTGCATGCTTTGCTTGATTTATGTCCACTCCAAGTATCTTCGTAATTTTAACCTATGGATATTGGTAATACAGTTTTGTTGCTTTGGCAAACATCATTATTTTTGTGATTACACTGTTTTCCGCACTACATATGTGGGCAATATATTTCAAGTATTGGGCATTGACATAGCTAGTTACATTTTGTGCCCCAACAGTTTTTCGTCTTTGTTCATTACGGTACACAAAACTGTAATCTGCCGCCTTGTCCTCGTCAGTATCATTACTATTTGGGACATGTTTTTGCTTCGAAACCTCCTTTTATCATGCTCCTCATACATTCATACCAGCATACCTCTAGTTTTTGTAATTGTTGTGTTGGTTGGGATAGCATGCTTGTGTCCCATATGTTAATCTTGATCGGACACAACTTTCCAATCATGTTTAGTCGAGTTGGCATGTTGATTTTGCTATCAGCGAGGACTAATACGTTATATAGCACAGTTTGGTAAACAAATCACACATTATTGTTTCTAAGCAATCCAATTAGTTTAGCTGACTAATTGTACTTTTAGTGACCGTTTATTGATACTGCTATTGATACTGTTTATTGATAGTCATGTATCAACACTTGACATAAGCATCTTGTACCCTTTCCTCCTAGTGTATGATTTGCTCAATTTTGTTTACATTGAAAATATAAGTGGTCCTGTTACAGAAATCTGCAAATGAAAGTTTTGTCTATAACATAATCTTGTCCATATGAAAGCCCCTGCCAGATGCCAGCCCTTGCAAAAGTATACTTTGATACCTTGTTTATCTAATACTGCTATAGCAATAATTATAAAGTTTTAATCACTTTCAGTTATTGTCAGGTATCTGTATATATGTCATCTATAAGCATTGTATTTTAGCATTTGATTCTATTAAGCAAATTAGTTTGCTGTGTGTATCACTTTTGTGTAGGACTTTGGGAGGTAGCACTTGTTGTTGTTGGGATGTATATAAACAATATGTTTATTGTTTACCTAGCCAAAATATCCTCGTATATATGCTTTGTATGCGAATTTCCTGTTTTAAATTTTTCAGTGCTGTATTCTAAAATCCATTCTAAAGCCCTGTTTACAACTCAAACTTTGTAGCCCGAAGAAGGAAGGGATTTCCAAAAGCTTGAGAAAGCAACCAAGCCTTTTATGTTTTTAAATTATTTTAGTTTTTTTATCCATGATGTATCTATATGATATAAGGCTTTACCACCAAAAGCTTTGTATCTATCATCTAGGCATGTTTTAGTTTATATTCATGCCTATATCTATGTTTATTACCATGAATACATTACAATTTAAAGAGCTGTCATGGTCTAGTGGATACATTCCTGACCTTCACATCAAGAGGGTCAAGAGGCTGAAGCATACGGTCTTAAAGTGCTTTATGCTCCTGTAACAAGACCCATGACAGTGGGCTCATCTCAGATCATACAAAAATGAGAAAGAAGAGATGTTAAAAGTAAAGAAAAAAAATGGGATAAACTATCTAAATAAAAACAAAAGGTATAATGTGTTTATGGTAGTGAGTATATGAATGACATGTGGCCTGGTTATTTACAATAGCCAAACTGAAGGGAGGGGAACAATTCTGCCTTTGGTGTTTGGCTGTCGACAGATTTGGTATCATCAATTGTCCTTTCAAATATATGGTTTTAGTTTGAAGGTGAGACTGACTGACACTGTTTGAATTTAAGGACAAAAGTCCTATGTAGACCTCTGGATAATTTTGCATCTCCAGTAGTAGGCTAGCAGGCTCAAAGGATGAATGTCCTCATTCTTTTGTTCTATAGTTGTTGCGGTCTAACTCGCAAGCGCAGAGTGGATCAGAGTTTGAAGAAGATGAAAGTGAAGACTTGGATGAAGTTAACAAGATAAGGGTTGGCATATGTGCCATGAATAAGAAGGTATGTTGCAAATAGCAAGCAGAATAACAAGAGGTTTTCTTTGTCAACTCAATATTTTGTATTCATGCTTGCCGTATTCCCCCTTATTATAGGTGCATGGCATTTACAGTTAGTGAAGCACTGCTTGTGATGTTGTCACTTTCAAAACACCCACTGAAAATGAACACTGACCCCTTACCATATATTATACCTTTGTACATTCATGCAACGTCAGAACAATGTCAGCCAAAACAGCGTGAAGGTCCCACACTTGTTAGGGTAAGCCATGTCATACCATGCTTAGTTGACACTGCTCCATTCTCATCCAACTACTGCTGACACAGAACAACAATGAACACTTGCCATCTGTAATTTTGGAACATTAACTCAACATGGGAAGGAGGGCAAAGTGCAGAGGGGAATGGAGAGATTGCATGTTAACATACTAACTCTATCTCATGTTAGATGGCTAGGATCAGGGTAGATGACCACTAACTTTCATGTATTCAGGTGGGGGAACAATGGAGAAGGGGGGGGGCAGGGTCTTGGTTGACAAAGACACATCAAGGAGTTTGATGGGTTACTGACCTTTGTCAGACAGAGTGATTGCCACTAAGTTTAAGGGGGGTTCATAAACACCCTTGATACCTGTATACCTGGTACAGCCCAAGGAGAGAACACTGAAATTATGTTCCTTATATTACAGTATAACAGATGTGAAAATGTACCCTGGGGCAGACTACAATAGTGTACAATCCACTTGTACATCAAGTGCAGTTAAAGTGAAAGAAAACTAGCAGAAAATAGGACCTCTCAAACACAATATCTTGCATTTACAGCAAACTGACATTAGGGTTTCATATAACATTGAAGTTCAGATAAGTATGATGCCTAAACAGAAGTTGAGACAACTGAAATAGATAAAATCTTCAAAATTGCCACAGTAGAGTCAGCAAAGAATCTTCTCCCAATTATACTTAAGAAAAGAAGCAAACTTGGATAAGAGATTACATATTCAAACGCATGGGTGAAAGGTAAAAATCAAAGGTGAAAGGGAGCATGGACAAATATTTATGTCTAGATGAAAGGATCAGGCAAGAGTGCAACAAGGCTCAAGAAGTTGGGCTAATTTAGAAGTGTGAGGAAATAGAGATATTGCAAAAGAAAAACAAAGATACAGCATAAAAGATGGGGAAAGACATGAAAAAGAAAAGGAATATATGTAGTCAAACATAGCACAGTTATCATGGAGAAGAAGGAAATTTTACCAAGATGGGAAGAATATATGCAAGACCTATTCAAAGACAACAAATAAATCTTTCCAAAATTCAAGAAGCCGGCCCTCCCATTCAGCTGAAGTTAACTTTGCAGTAATGAAAGTTACAAAGGCAAGACAACTGGCCCTGATGAGGTGTCATACGAAATTCCACAAGTATTTGGTAAATTTCCAATGGATCAGTTCTTTACTACTAAAAACAATCTTTCATTGATAAAAATATTCCTATAGACCTCACAAAATCTGTCTTCATTATCCTCATAAGCCTGATTAGCATTGTTGTAAACAGCACCATACTAATGCACTGGGCCAGGAGCACATTTAAATTGGAAATAGCAGAAGAACAATATGGGTTTGCAAGTGATAATGGCAGTAATAACCCTATCATTAGTGCCCAACTGCTGGTAGAGAGAGCTATAGAAGTGCAAAAACGTCTCTTTATCTTCTTTGTTGACTATGGTAAAGTATTTGGCAAGGTCTGGCATGATGAAATGTTTGAGGTTTTATAGAGGTTAGACATTGATGAAAAAGATTTAAGAATCATTAGAAATTTGTACTGGGACCAAATGGCTACAATCCGACAATGTTGAAACTGGAAAGTGGATTAGTATTAAGAGGGGTGTCAGGCAGAGGTGTGTAATCTCCAGACTTGTTTTACCTGTTTGGTGAGATGATCATGAGAGCCATCAAAGATGTTGAGGACATAAAGATTCTGGGACAAAATGCTAGTAGCATTCATCATGCAGACAATACGGCCCCTACTGCAGACTCAAAAGAAAAGCTGCAAGAAATATTGAATGTTGTAGCTACGGAAAATGAAGCATAGATCTTGTAAATCAAATGCAAGAAGTGTTCTTACCTGTTGTGTCAAAGCTTGCACAACAACCCATACCATCACACCCAAATTGTAACCCCACCAAACAAGTCAGATTCTTTGGCTACCTCAGCAGCTGGAAGCTGACAGTGAAAAATGGTTTTAGGTAGCCTTGCAGAAAGAACAGGGTGGAGTACAGCAGGCAGTGCATGAAAGCTGACGTCTTGGACATGACACTTAGATTAGTAGACATTTCCTTTGTTCTGAAAGGATTACTGTATTTGTAACAAGGTAACTGTGAAGAATTTACATGCAGCTTCTCTTTCTCAAATAGATATTCTAAAGCATTAAGTGTCATATAGCTATTAAGGAAGCAGTTCGATTGTACCCAGACTATATAACCAATACAGTGGCATGAAGAGTGAGGGACAACCAGTACAGATGTGCCAGGACTTGAACTCTAGGATCTCAATAAAAGACCTTGGGTATGTTTTCTGTACTTGAAAGAGCAGTGGCATTGCTAGGAGGGAGGGGATGTTCGGCAGATAACCTCCGCAGAGTCTAGATGACATTTAAAAAGCTTATCTCATACTTAAAAGAAATATTTTTCTCCATAAGCAACCCATTTTTACTTATTTTGAGTATGCCATAAACGCAGCTCTAATCTCCCGTAGTTATCAGATGAATGTTATTATTTCACTTTACCATGAGAGAGTCTTGTATCTTATACCGAGTAACATAACGTGAGTCTGTGGATGCAATAGAGGTCATTGGGAATGGGGTGGTGATAGACCTTCGTGCCACGTCTTTCTGTCTTCACCAATATCTCTTAAACCATTTACTGCTTTCCCCTCAGATTAGGGAAGCTTTTTTGACAAAAGTTTTTTCTAGTTATTTCTTTTAGGGGTTATGTAGGTCTCATTGCAATGTTTTTTCTGAACTCTTTTCAGACATGGGTGATTAGTCCCACTTGTGCTTTTGGTGTCATTCCA
Organism: Carybdea cf. marsupialis auct. non (Linnaeus, 1758); assembly: GCA_010016065.2. Taxonomy (NCBI): domain Eukaryota; kingdom Metazoa; phylum Cnidaria; class Cubozoa; order Carybdeida; family Carybdeidae; genus Carybdea; species Carybdea cf. marsupialis auct. non (Linnaeus, 1758). The sequence continues at coordinate 909 of JAAAKL020011047.1, read as the reverse complement.
ACAGTGGTTTGCTTGATGGTATTGGAGCACTTGACAAGTTCTGGCTGTGCTGTGACATCGTCATGTCCACTAATAAAAGGCAGAAGTGGTTTCCTAGCACTAATAGATCAGCTAACAATCCTAAAAAGTTTAGTGCCGATGTGACAACTATTCAAAGTATAATTGTCATGATTATGGCTGTAGGCCTACTCCCCCACCCAATCATTACTGAGAATTTTGAAACAAGACAGTTCAGGGAGAGGGAGGGGATGATTGATACATTTTGTCGTGTGCTAAGCTATTTGTTTTGCTACTTTTGTTTTCATTTGTTTCTTTTCAGACATATTCCAGGCCAATGAAAGAAATATTGAGCAGGCTGAGGAAAGTTTTTCTTCTTGACTTTGAGGTTTTTCCAGATGAAGTCATTTTAAATGAGCCAATTGAAAATTGGCCAGTAGTGGACTGCTTGATTTCCTTCTATTCAAAAGGTTTCCCTTTGGATAAGGCCATAAAATATACAGAATTAAGGAAACCGTTTGTTCTGAATGACTTGGAATTTCAGTACCTTCTCATGGACAGGTGAGGTTTCGGTAATTTTATAGGCATATTCATGTCAATAAGCAGATATAAGCTACAATATATGAGCTGATGTCATACTATTCCTTTTCGTCGGCATGCTGCTGCTGCTGATGATGAAAATGCTAATGATGGTGACCATCACCATCATAATTGTTATCATCATCGTCATCATTATTGTTATCATCATTATCACCATTATCATGATTACTATCATCAACAGCAATGTCACCCTTGCCGCCATTGCAACGCTTGTCGTGGTCGTCAGCACCGTTATCATTGTCACCACTGTTATCATCATTACCATTGTCATCATCATCATCATCATCATCATCATCATCATCATCATCATCA
>JAAAKL020011046.1:0-13929 GCA_010016065.2 Carybdea cf. marsupialis auct. non (Linnaeus, 1758) | reverse complement strand
GCAATATTGCTGAATGGACATGCTTGAGTGCGATGGAAGCCAACAGGAAGACAAGGGACAGAGCGGAGTGGAAAAGGTTGTTCACGTGTCGTCAAGGGTGCTCCCACGCCCTGACACAGGTTAAGGAAACAAAGAAAGAAGAAAGAACAGAGACTCAACTCTTGATTGAAAAGTTTAAGTATTGATGTTGGAAGTTTACATTTAAAAATATGCCGTTCCAGTAAGATCACCCTTGTTGCCGACGTTTGCCAACATTTACGTGGCTGCCTTAAATATAAGGTCTTGGCAATAAAGCTAACCCATGATACCCTAGTTTTTTGCCAGTAGATTGATTACACTCTCGTCAGATTCATCGATATTGAGCTGTGTCAATTTCATTACTACGAAAGCGCTCCTCCAGCACCAAAGTGACCTCTTCTAAGAAATACTGTACTAAACAGCGTTATCAATAAAAACCCGATAGGTGAGCGAAAGGATAACTTAAAGTTATAATTGCTATCGCTGTATCCCTATGCAACTATTGGATCGGGGAGTATTTCTCTAAGCCTCTAGGTCAACTGAAAAGTGTGCGAACAAGGTTACAATCATCCCATATAGTCAAAAAATGTGGCAGAGACGTCAAGCATACCATGCACTGCTAGCTTTTGAAAGCAAGCGAACAGAGAAGGAAGACCTGGATAAATTTTTCAGAAAGTTTGCAATTGTTTTAACACATAACTCTTGAAAATTTTGAATAAGTTATACCGTATGTCTTCATATCAACTTTTGTCAATCTGATTGAGTAAAGAAGGCAAGTACATTTGGATGGCATGGACTCTGTACTAAAGGGGAAGAGAGTCGTGTGGCTTTCATAATTATGCTTTACGACGTAGATTAATGAAAGCCAACGTAAGAATTGGGGTTGCCAGTTGTTGGCTTTTATATGATTATTTGATTTTCCTTAATTTGCGTTATGTGGCAGACAACCACAATTGGTTGGGAGGTTTTCATCTTTTGCAGTTTTAAAATGAATACAACCAGGAGCCACATTTTCAGAATGGATGAAACACAAACTATTTTATGATGACATCATTTCTAGTACAACTTCCTCTATGAGTTAGGCTTTTAAATAGTTTATATTCGCTACATGATAAAATTGATTCTATCACTTCTCACTGTCCAACTTGCATTGTCGCTCGCATTTATCTGTAAGTTAAGGAAGGGTGCATGATATTTTTCGACCTTTTTCCAAACTCAACAACATGTTGAACTTGCAGAACATAGTTCGGCTGCTGTACCTTCCTCGTTTTGCTCATCAAAGTCGTAGTTACTTATGAATTTGGCAGATTTGGTCAAATAGCTCTTGAGAAGTGCTTCTAATGCTTGCTGTTTATTTATATATATCAGAAAGCGCCCATCTCAAGGTCTGAGGACCATAAAAGGATCTATTGCAGCGAGCTAGTAAATTAGCAATATGCATGAAAAGACTAAAAAACAAGGCTTGTTTCGTTTTTTCGAACCTTTTTCGTTGGATTCTTGTCAGGACATTGAATCGCAACCAAACGTAATTTTAGAATTTTTATAGTTGAAGTGATAAGGTAAAATGACAATGGGCCGCGAAAGTAGTGAAATTATATTTATAAGTAAATGGCGTCTATTATGTTAATGAGTTGATAGAGACTAAAACAAACAGTGTCTGCACAATAGAGCTTTGAATTTAGAGGAAGGAATAGTAAAAAGACGATATTAATGGGAACAGACTAGAGGCACATGTGTACAGTAAAATCACAAAACTGCACGAAACAGCAATCACATTTTAGTACTGAAAAGCTGGTGTAAGTTTTATTGATTATCTTCTCAATCTCAATTCTGACGATTTTGTACTCCGAGGAGTGTCAGACAAAAACGGTTTTCAGTACTAAACTATTTTCGCTATTCCATGCAGTTTTATTGTGTTTTACCACCAACAAACTTTTCGAATAACTCTAGAGGCGGTACACTAAAATCACGAACAGCGCAAAAAGGAAGAGTTAAAATTTGAAATGTAGAAATTGAAACAACACCAGTCCAAAAACCAAGTCTTCCTGTTTGCAAAAAACGAACTTCAACACTCTAAAGTAAAAGTCACCCCTAGCCCTGTACAGCACAGAAAATTTACATCCTGAATAACGTTCAATGTATTTTGGACTACACAGAAGGTGCTCAGCAATTACTGATCCACCAGTAACTTTAGTATTGCTCATCGTGGCACTAGAGGTTATCATCGTTCCTCTGACACCAATACTTGGGGTGGTACCTCTCAGCTTTGTTTAACTTGTGACAGCAGGGAGGTGCTGCCTGATTTGTAAGTTAAAACTGTCGCTAAATGAACTCAATGAATAGACGGAGGTTCGTCTGATGGAATATATATTTAATCACTAAAAACTTACAAATATGAAGATACAAAGATTCAACTTCCAGCAAAGTCGTCCACACTCGATACTCCTTTCTGCAATTCATTTAAACATTTGAAGCTGATTTTAAAGCATGTCTGTTGACGTCACGTCACGTGTCTGTTGACACCCAACTAGAGCTCAGACTACTTTCAGGTCACTGTCGGTACCTGTCTAGTAATTTTTAGCCACGTCATAGATTTTAAAACCAATAATTGTTTGACAATTTGAGAGGATTTAATAGAATATGTTTGACTAAATACTAGAGAAATAGAAAAGCATGTTTCTAAGGTAACTAGAAAGTGAATACCAAGATGGTTATCCTCAAAATTCAGAACAATTCTAAAAAAATCAGAACCCATAATTGTATATTCAAAATCACGCGTTAAACAGCGTTAAACAGAGTTGTACCAAAACTGAATTTGCAGAGTTTTATTTTACGTCACAACAAAGCTACTCACACCAAAGTTTTCAGATCTGTGAATTTTTTCAAAAAGGGATTTTTGGGACAGAAAAATGTCGAAGAGTTTTTCACATGTAAATTTGGCATTCTTTGACTTTCAAAATGCACCAACTACTTAAACTTTGCGCGTTGTTGACTTAGTCCAAAAGATGCTCATGAAAGAGAAGGCTGTCTCAACTGCGACACTCGTGCAGGAAATGCAAGAAACAACTTAAAAATCCTTAATACGATTGTCATCAGAATCCTCATGTGTCTAAAAGGATTCAACCAACGTTTGGATTCTCTCCTGGTTTCATACATCATGGCCATCGGTATTTATAGTCCTCTCCTCTTGCTGTACTCTGGCAATTCTTGCTTGGTGCATCCATGTTGTGGGGATACATGCTGCGGGAGTAGTATCCAAGCTAGAGTGAGGACCCAGTTTTGTAGGGTATTACCCTTCAGGCTAGCCAGGGTTACGATTGAAACTGCTGGCAACAGGATGGCGGATGGTTTCTCCTGCGGAAGAGTGCAAACATGTACCAACGACAGGCATCTCTTCCGAAATTGGATGATGTTATTGAAGCTAGCTCAACATTTGGTAAACCAAGGGTTATCCAGCAACACAAGCTAGTTGAAATAGGAAATGGCAAACCAAGTCCACGATTAATTTGATATATCACCAGATGGCAATCCCCCCCCTCCCCGGCTTGACAGTCTCGGCAATGCCATCAGAGATAAGGCTATAACTAAAAAACACCCCTATCTTGGATGACATAGCTGCATCAAACCCATCCGGGAGTGTAGCTGTTGATGTAAAGGACAGGGAAAGTCAGTATGTCAGCCTAAGGAAGAAAATAGAAACGTGAAATGTAAGAACTATGCTTTAAATGGGGAAACTTCATCTTCTAACGAGAGGGTTACTACATCTTGACATCGACGTATGTAGCTTCAGTGAAATGAGCTGCAGAATTTTAAGGAACTTGTGTTTTGGTGATAATGTTGTAATGTTCAGTTGTAGTGACATTGACCATGCTGGAGTTAATATCATACTGAGCTGTAGAGCCACAACCTTACTCAGCTACTCCACAGCAACAAAGGGAATGGTGGTCTGCAAACTAAAACTCACCCAATCCTTATGAAACTGATACAAGTGCATGCTCCCACTATGTCCCTCAATGATGAGGACGCTGAAGAATCCTATAATGAAGTCCAGAAAGTGATTGATTATGTCTAAGGACAGAAATATACCTCTTCTTGTGGGATTTCAACGCAAAAACAGGAGAACAGCCTGATCCAAAATGTGTATTAGGAGGATTTGAATTGGAGCGAGGAACTCAAATTGGGAAAAAGTTTTCTATTACCTAGCTAAATACCTTTTAGTTCACAAAAACCTTCCTATTCAGATACAACTTCCTCTTAAGATATAACTTTCTGTTCACATATACATTTTTATTAAGATAAACCTTTCAGGTCAATATTACCTTTCTGTCCAAATATATCTACTGGCTCAAATTTAATTTTCTTTCCAAATATACCTTTCTCTTCAAATACACTTCTCTGCTCAGATGTACATTTTGATGTAGTTTAAGCCTTCTGTTCAGATATATCCTTCTGTTCAGATATATCCTTCTGTTCAGATATATCCTTCTGTTCAGATACAGCATTCTGTTTGGATAAAAACTTTTTTTAGATCAATTTTTCTGTTCAGTATTAGCATTTTGTTGAGATAAAACTTTCTGTTCACATACACTTTAATGTTCATGATATCCCTTTTCGGTTAGATAGACTTTCTTGTTCAGATAAAACTTTCTGTTAAGATATATACTTATTGTTCTAAAAACCCTTTCGGTCTGATATACCTTTCGGTTCGGATAAACCTTTTTTCTTCACTGACATCTTTCTGTTAAGATATATTTCTCTATTAAGATGTACATTTCTGTTCAGATATAACTTTCTGTTCAGATATAACTTTCTGTTCAGATATAACTTTCTGTTCAGATATATTGTTTCGTTTAGATAAGCCCCTCTGTTAAGGCACAGTTTTCTGTTCAGGTAGACCTGTATATTTACATACACCTTTCAGTTAAAAAAAGAACTGTCTGCTCAGAAAATACATTATATTTACATACATTATTCTGTTCAGTGGTACGTTTTTTAAGATGTAACTTTCTGTTCAGATATTATTTTTCTCGTTTAGATAAACGTTTTATGTTCAAATATACCCTTCTGCTCAGAAATACTTTTTTGTTCAGATGAACTTTACTTTCCACATATACTTTTCTGATAAGTATATGTTTCTGTACCCGCCTATACAGTGTTTGTTCCCGTCGTTATTATTCGTAGATACTGTCGCTTGGTATACAGCTGTTTTGGTTAGGTGTTCTCCCTGAAGGGAGCACTTATCCCTAGCCCCGCAGTAGCATTGTGCTGTTTGTAGGGGCTTATTTGTTTGTCCGTTGATAATACTGTAAATGTTACAACTGCAGCTGTAACTGACCGTATTTGTGTTCCTGTTATTTGTTTCGTGTGATGTTGACGTTTTAGGGAAGTGCTTGTCTATAAGCCTTAGGAACATTTCTTTCTCGTTATGTAGAGCATGATCATGGAACACTGTTTCGCCGCAGCAAAGTATCGGGAGTTGTTTGTTGACATAAAACAGTAGTTGTCTTATAATGAACGGGGGTTGGTCAGAACGCCAGTCTACGTATAAGGGTTCGTCGTTTGGTTAACAGTGGGGATAGTATCGTCTGGTCTTGAGGTCCAAGGTCATGTCTAAGTAGTTTGTCGAAGTGATGTTGGATGTCGCAGTTATTTTCAAGTTGACGTTTTGGAAGAGCGTAGTAGTGTCTTTTCTCTTTTTGTCTGCCAACCTCCCATTGGTTGTTAATAACTGTTCGAAATGCCGTCACGTTAATGGTTTCATTTTTCAAAACATTGCCGGTGTAACTTAAATATGTGCGGTATAAAGTGACTTATAAATTTTCCTGACGATCGTGAATACGTGAAGTTGGCTACACATCTCGCCACTTACACAAGAGGATAGATGAACACAGGTACTCATCTGTGGGATTCAGCGTTCAGCGGCACCTCCCCCAAAAAGTTTATAGTCTTGAGGGAATGTGAATTGAAGTTTGACTTCCTCGTTTACGAGATGCTCGACATAAAAGAGAGGATGTCTACCCTGAGTGTTTGAACAGATTCTATCAAAGCTAAAATAATCAGTTCAATTTCTTTTGTCACTTGTGACCATTATTAGTTTAGTGAATTAGTAGCGGTTCGATATTTTCTTAGTATTACTTGATAATGTCATCCTGATGGTGTCGAAAAGTTGTGTGAACCACTTTACGCTCGTATTTTTAATAAAGTTTAAATCTAAGGTTAGACTGATACAATTTTCTGTTCAGATGTACCTTTCTGTTCAGATATACCTTTATGTTCACAACCCTCTTGGCAAAAAAAGCCCTTTGCGTTTCGATATACATTACTGTCCAGATAGATCCCTCTTGGCAGTATAAGCTTTCTGTAAAGATATAAATCTCGGTTCAAATATAACTTTCTACTCATATAAACATAAACATAAGTCCTTTTGAATGCATAGATCACAGTAAGGTGGGGCTGAACACGCAATAGGAAGTTCCTGTTTCATATTACTGCCGGAAGGTATTATGAGATACGGTCCAGAAGCCTTTGGGACGTATGACTCACATATGAACATCAACAACAAACGCACTAAAATTTATAAATAACATTACTTAATTGATGCGTGAGGAGTGCGTCCTTCTTGGCGGAAGGTAGACGACAATTTTACTAGAAAATGACTCTGGGGTTGCTGGTGGGAAAGCATTTAAAGGCCGCACTGTTAATGCGCTTAGCATACGTTGTGGAAATGTCTCCAAGCCATGCATGGCAGGCGGAGGTACACCGGGCATCGAACATGATCAATAAACTTATCTAAAGAATAACAGTTTGCTTTCAAGATGGAGCGTTTAACAATATGCAAAGGTAGCCGTTGTCCTTAAGCAAAGCTAGTTTAGTTCAGCTCAGAGGAATTCGGGAATAGAGCAAATGCATTTGGCTCTGTTAACCAACAATTTGATTAAGTTGGTCTTGTGAGGTGTAGGAATACAAGAATGCCAACGCGTATAAAGACCAGTAAAAAGTTGGTTTATGGTAAACTGATGTGAAGAAAAGCATGTTCGACTTTTGTGATGTCTGGCAAGTTGTGTACCAGACCTCTTCCTATTTAAGAGCTCATTTTAAAATAAGAATGTAGGCGTTGGCGAGAGAGTTGGTTAGAGTTTGATGGAGGATTAAGACGAAAGCAAGTTGTAAAATATATCGTTGGTTATTAGTACAGATTTGCGTATATCAAATCTAGTGCAAAAGAAATGTGAACGACAACTTGAGAGTCATCAATTGGAGTCTTTGCTTGTTATTGTACCGCGCGAACGTTACAACTTTCGCAATGATAATGGCTATTGCTACATAAGATTTTTTTGTTAAACGAAACAAGTATGTAAAATTGTATGTTTTGCGAGGCTGACATCTGTACCACGAGCGCAACGTCCATGGAAAGATGTCGAAACTAGTATGAGAGAGAACGTTTACAAACAGTTAAACGTTACCCTTTCTTTATTTTATTGAAGTTTTATTCGTGGACTCGCACCTAATAGGCATCGTCACTATCGATTGAGAAACATATCTCTAATGTCAATTACAATAAACCCTAGGCTCCGGTCTCCGATCCGCATGAAATAATTGATCGATTGGCCTTCGTTTTTCTTCACTTCAAAACTCCGTGATGGATCGCCTGTAGATTCAAGCCCTGCCTTATCATATCTGTGTCTCCGTATCATCACTCTGTAGATCTGACAGATCTATTCGATTTTGCTTTGGCTCGTAATTTTTTCTTTCGTATTTCAGGGGAACAGAAACATAACGCTCCTCTGTCATCCGCAAACTGAGTTGGAAAGAGGTAACTTAAATCTGGTCACGAGCAAGGCTTCCCCTGTTTTTCCTATTTTGTTCCTCGATTAAGCTCAGCTGTATCAAGAGGGCTAATTCACCATTAATCAACCATTAAGAATACGACCTCGCAGCGATTATAGCACATTCATCGGAGGATGACAGTTAGAGGAGCTCAAGCTACAAAAACAAATATGAAAACGCTCCCTATAATTTAAGTTTTATAACGAATCTTAATTTGCCCAATTTTTATTTCCAGCTTTTTGCGTCACTCAGAGATTTGAGCGAGGTTTTTGTTGTTAACATCTTTGCTGTGGATTATAATCATCTGCTTCTGTTGCAATTCCACCCCATCAAAGGTTACAATTTTTAAGTACGTAAAATCTTCTTTATTTCAAGGACTCCAACGCCAAGTAGGACCGCTTCTCAGTTCCTGCGCGGTCACCTGATAGGAATAGGTGTTATGCTCGATTATTGTAAGAGGGCTGAAAAGCGGGATAAATATTGCCCTCCCCTTCCCCCGAGATAATGGTCCCCGTAAATTTTATCTAAAGTAGCTATAAAATAAATTTCCCTGAAAAACTTCTCATGACAGCCCTCCTCAGTTTTTAATAGGGTTTCTTGTGAACAAGTTTTATTTACACCTGTCAAATTTCTGAAACAGATACACAAAGCTCGGTTTCCGTCGATTTCCCCTTAGAAATCTTTATTCTAGTTTAATTTTGATTATATATTCACGACGGGAATCTATGAACAATAGTTTTGATAAGAATTCTTAAACAAGGTATCCAATGCATTTCACGTAGGAAAAAGTGTGTAAAAGCAGCTTACTATAAATGTAGCAGAAAAAACCCGTAAGGTGCCAGACAAAGAGAAGACAGGTGATCTATTTTTCTAAACTTGTTTAACAAACGGCGTGGCCCGGCCTTTAGTCTTCGCCAGTGCCGTATGCAATCAAGTTTCCGTTGAGAAAACATATGAACTGATTTCTTGTGTTTGCCCCATTACTTATAAATGAAAATTGCAACGGTTAAACTCGACAGCGAAACACAAAACGTTACGCTCCTGGTGGTAGCGAAACACAAAACGTTACACTCCTGGTGGTGGCGAAACTTGAAATTGACCTTCAATATCGTCGACTATAGCCTATCACTGTACAGAGCAATGGTTGCGTCAGTATCTCTAGTGTTTCAAACACTCTTACGAAGGACCAAAACATGTTTTAACAGAAGTAACTGCGTCTTAAACTGTTTTAGATAGACGCAATGGCTCCTCTATTTGATGCCATTAGTAACCCAGCTGAGAAGGTTTGCCATAGGAAATCGTCATCGATTCTGGTGAAAGTATGTGCTTTACAAAACGATTTGAGTCACCTTACCTAAAGGGCTATCCACATACTTACTAATACTACTGAATTCGCTGCAAAGCATATAAGAACATTTGGAACCAAACGCAATGGAAACGTGAAGCCATGGCGCAGAAATGGAACTGAGCAAAAGAACAACTTCAAAGTTTACGAATTTGTGAAACTAAAATGCAGAAACCTGCTCGTAATTACATTCATGTTTGTGAAACCGGAACGGAATGGACCCATACACTTTGGAAAGCAACTCATACGACGATGCCATCTAATGTAATTGGTTATCTTACAACGACCAGGCTACCTTGATCCGGGATTTCAAACGAGACACAAAGTAACGACAAAGATCACTGTTAAAAGTCTAATCAATAATAGTTACGCCTAAATCTTTAATATCCACATCATCCGGAAAATCTACTTAAAAGTACTACTAGATCAACTCCAAAAACTTAACCAACCGAGTAGATCACAGAATTCATTTGATCTTGGCGAAGCTGGAGTGGATCTGTAGTAGCAAAGTGAAAGAAGCCACTCTCTTGGCGCCTTGCATTTTCTGAATTTTGGCGGGTTGAACTGGCTGCGTTCGCAAGAGACTGTGAATCAAAATACTTGGATTTATCTGTGCTTTGGTAAAAGTCTTATCATTTGTACCATGACAAACGAAAGTCACGCCATGAGGATCGGTGTCAGTGACACTATCATCTTTTACTATCCTAACCATAGAATAACGAAAAATTGCGTATATACCCGAGACAGTTTGTGAAGACGTATGAGGTTTGTGAAATCTTAAAAGCAGACCCCTGGAATCAAGAAAACTGTACATACATATACAATCGAAACGGTTTAAATATTACAAAAGCAATAGGCCACCATTAAGACGGATTTTGTGTGGGGTTAGACAACTTTTAAACAGTCTTTCGAACTCATGACGCTACTTGATATTCCCTGTCATCACTTGAGCATCAGACTGTCAACATAAAACCAAAGAGATGTTCAGCTCCCGAAATCCAGCGAGTTATACACGATCGGTGTCAAATTCGTGCTCATTTCCCCCCCGTTTGTTCTTGATAAACTTCGATAACATCGTCTTCTTCCATCTCCAACTACAAAATAGGACAACAATTTTAAGATCACGATAATAGTGCAACGATACCTATAAGCTTACGTTCGTGTAGCATCGGAAATTACGTAACCTCATAGTCGAGAAGCCACTGACCACACATACCCTGAATAAAGTCCCAGGCCGCAATCGGTGCATATCGGTTCACTACAGGATGCTAAGTCGCAACCAAATGGTCAGCAACTTCAAACCTCCGGGCCAGGCCCCTTTTTAGTCACCCTGATTTTGAATTGAGGCTTCCGAAGGTAACATTGCTAAAATCAGATCTCAGGAAGAGTTTGTGGTTCTGGTGTCAAACATGGATAGCTGACCCCCCAAGTGGGTTCTCAACTCCCAGTCAGTCCAATAACAGGATTTATTGCCCTTCATAAGGTCTTAACTCAAAGTTTCTCCTATTGCAAGCTGGAGGCACGATAAAAACTGAAAAAGTGCAAGTGACCTGAACTTTCTCAAATATGGGATAGACAGTACCTTGCTTCGCCCTAATCTACTCAGGGGTGGCTGGCTACCCTTCAAAAGGTCCCAGCTCAAAAATCGTATCCTAGTAGGGATTGTGGCTCTCGCTTCATTTGTACACGTTACATCCCATGTCCACGTAAATCCATCTTGTGGGCAAGAGTGATAGAAACGAATACCTACGGACATTGTGAATGTCGGATCCCTGTTAGAAATAATTGCACATAGGTAGGTGTATCTGATAACTCAAAGTTACATTAATGACGCAATGAAATATAAAACGTTGGTTAAAACACAAGAGAGATGAGAAAAAACTGAGCCTAATTTCCTTGATCTTAAATAAATACTATCATCAATCAAAGACCCACTGAACTCGCTCAAATGTAGTATTTTGAAGCAACCCCTCTTCAAATATTGTACATATTCCAGTAATCGTAGATACACGACGTTAACGCATACTTTGGCTGGATGTGACGGTGGAAACAAAAAGCCTGGTATCAGCACGAAAACCGTTTCCAGTAAAACCAAACACGGCGACTGTATGCCAAGAGACTACTGATGGTGTAAGTAACTGCTGGAGAAAATTGTCTCAAGTCCTCTTGAAGAAACATAGGTACTATCCGGCCTAAAACCAGTGGCTGCAGAATCATCCGGATTGAAATTGACTTACTGCCGATTTAGTTTCAAGAAAGATAATAGTAAAAGATGTCTATTGACCCGCAATTTCTTTTGCAAACGGAAGCAACTGCCGTGTTGTTCTTGAACAGATGCAACGTGTTTAAATATGTACAACCTTCAACCGCTAAGTTTAACCTTAAGATTATCTAACGAAAATGCCTAAGAAAGGAAGGATTGTAGTGTCCATGATTGTCCCACGTACTTAGAATCCGTAGCACACGCCCCTGCCTCCTACTTGGAAAACCTCCAGACTCCCAAGACATTTATACTACCATTTCAAGACACTGCTCCCACTCCTGCGCATGCAGTAAATACCACGTCGTCTTACGTCAAAATGCTTTGGAGTTCGGCGCAAAACTACTTGTCTCCTACTGCTCTTTAACAAAATGTGTTCCTTTGGTAGTGAAATATCTAAGTATAATAATGATCACGAAAAACATGTCAAAAGGTAAACGTCTATTTTGGACTTCCTCAAGCCTATAAGAAACTATCACTAATATTACACCCTACATTAACCTGGGATACTAGCTTCAAAATACTAAATACTATATCGCGATTTACCTGTTTCGGTGTCATTTCATCTGTTATTCTTTGCCCATCAAAAAGAAACCTTAAAGAGTTCATTGGGACACCCTACACAAATAAAAAGAAAAAGACTTTTATCACGCCTTGCACTAAATAATGTAATCTTTGCCAAAGCACACATCAGTTCAAGGTAATCAATTCCACTCAAGTGAAATTTAAGTCAAGTAACCACTATAGAAATTCGTGGCCATAACTAGTTCTCAAGCAAACTAGGTTTCCATCAAGGAGAAGATCACCCAATATAAAGTGACGCGAAATAAGCTGCAAGCAATTTCATAAGAAACAAGGGTGGAGGCTGATTTCATCGACAATATTTAGTTGGCAAGTAATACGTGCATTAAAATATGAACACCAACGTGAGAATTTCAGACTGAAACATTAAATTAGTGTTCCGGTGAGACACATGTAAGCGCAAATGCTTTACGGTAAGCAATCCTCAGAGATCTTGGATATCGTGCGGTAATATCTTTAGTTAAGATCACTTATAATAAGGCTCAAACAAGTACATTGACTTCCAAAAATAACAAGTACATTGATTTCCAAAAATAACAAGTACATTGACTTCCAAAAATAACAAGTACATTGACTTCCAAAAATAACAAGGATATCCTTAAACAAGGTAACGTCAAAAAGACAATGCAAATTGTAAAGAAGCAAAGCACCATGTGTTTACATGGGAAGGAGGCGCTGGCTAAATGGTCAGTTTCGTCAGATACATGGGACATAACGACATGGAGGGACTTTCAGTCAAAATGGAGCTCTTTCAGGGATCTCAACAAGACAAATTATTTCAGGATCGTCAGATTGAGATGACTTACAAATCTGCTGTACTGTTTTAAAATTTTGCCAAAAATTGTCGAATACCTGTTAATTTGCTGGAGAGAGAGAAGCAGTGTAAAGAAATACTTCTGAGAAAAATACGGTGTAACTTTCCCACCGCTTTCCCACCACTGAATGGCTGATATCAAGCAAGATTAACTTTTCTAAACAGACGTTTATTTCAAATATCTGACTTAAAAGTTAAATAAAGATAACGCTTGAAATCAGTATGTAAAAAAGACGACCCACAAAAGTTTACAGAGTCAAAGGAAGACCACAGCAACATGATCTTGGATTCATAACTGCAAAAAAGGTACACAAAATGAAAATGACTGCTGGAGGGATAGGTGATGACCTCACAACAGGTGGCGATTGCCTACCATATAATCTCTCCTATCTTCTGGTCACTCTGACGTGCAACCTTATCATAGTGTCCATTACTCTTTACTAAACTGTTTCATCTCGAAATGAAAGGGTCATTATCCCAAGACGTTACGCACTAGCATATTTCTTAGGTTACCGGTGCGTCACTTTAAAACTAGTGTAGTTTTGACCAAAACAATATCTTCTGACCTCTATGTACAAGCTGAAAGGAGATGGCCTATAAAGGGAACATTGTTTAGATCAACTTAACGGGTGAGTACCATTGAGAAGTATCTACCTGACTTAAAACATCCCAATTAATATGGTGCATCACAAAGTAAAACAATTATTCTTTCTAAACATGGCGTCTGTGAAATCGTTCCATACTTCCTGACCAAGGGGAAATTGTCAGTATAATCTGCAAAGTATTCCGACCACGTTAAAATACAACAGTCTGTGTATATGTTTCATACATGTTTCCCTTTGTTTAAATGATTAGTACCCGTCCCGATAGTACTACTTAAATGTCAGACATGATATAGGATTTTCCAAAGCTATCACTCTGCAAATAAATATCGAATTCCACCGCTTTGTTTGTCAAGTAATGAAGGTAAGCAGAAATGAGTACCTCATAAAAAACTAACATAGCAGGAGGATATGCTGTATACAAAAAAATTTAGACAAACCAGTATTATCAAACGCATATTTGAAAGCTTTGAACGTGGGC
>JAAAKL020011045.1:0-13930 GCA_010016065.2 Carybdea cf. marsupialis auct. non (Linnaeus, 1758) | reverse complement strand
CGAAGATGGTGATAAGATGATGATGATGAAGATGATGACGACGATGATGATAAGATGATGATGATGATAAGATGATGATGATGATAAGATGATGATGATGATGATGATGATGATGACGATGATGATGATGATGATGATGATGATGATGACGTAACACGTGATACACATTGACTAAAACTAAACCAAGGCCCGCTTCCATGATACAAAACTTACAAATACAACAATTAATTGTGGTCTGTTAATGACAAGTTCTCGTGACTTCCCAAAGATACCTGACATATTAGTACCTTTGTGCTCACGGGGAGATTAGCGAATCACTCGCTTCAAGGGTCATGCCAGCCGTCAAACGAGGGGAAGATATTAAGAATGGGACCACTTCTGGTCTACCCCATTGTCTTTGATTCTATGTTGAAAACTTAAGCTCGCTAACAATAGAATAATGAAGCAAACCTTTTAAAAATATCTACACTTTTTAGTGATCAGCCTGTAGTATAAAAACGCCAGAAATGTGGCTGACCTTCATCCAGCTTTAACCCTTACAGCAAAATCCTTTGTTCAAAATCTGTTACTAGAAAATGACTTGAAGTTAAATGAATTCACGAGTTAACAAATGCAGCTCATACGTGGGCGAAAAAAGAGAAGCTTTTACTGCCGCACAAACTCTCTCCACTCCATGAAAGGTTATCGGTTCCAGCGCATTCTTACAAACAAGCGATTCTTATGGTAAGTATTTTCTTATCCAACCTTTCTGGCAACTGGGTGTGGCAACAGTTATTACCCCAGTCCTACCTTTCCCCCGTGGCTCTCAGAGAAACCTTGATTCCCACACATTGGTCTAACCCTGGAACTGCCTGAGTCACTAGTTCTTACGTGGGAGGAACGAGTCGTGGATAGTCTTAACCGGCTTCCATAGGCAACTTCAGTAACAGGCTCCAAATGTTCAGCCCGCATGAAACGATGTCACATTGCACTAAGCAAGATATGTTTCTTCAAGGTCAAAATATTTTGACATGGCACACTGAGATCTGCGTAAGATACTGTGTTTGCTTTCCTCCAATACAAAACATGGGGGTCTCAAACCAAGGCCCCTATTTAGGGGAAGGGCCCCGTATCAAAACTACTCTAAAAGGGTTGTTAGAATACATAAACAAACCCACCTTACTTTTGACAACTCCCCCTGCACCTAACAACAGTGCTTTCCCTAACATCTTAGCAGCTGTAGTCTCTTTTTCGGTCTAAACAACACCAGCTGTACCTACCTTATTAAATTCTGTCTGGTACTGATTTTATGGCCTTATGATATATAATTCTACTACAAACTCTTAAACAAAATCCAAACTGGACTTTCTTATCAAATTGTTTCTTTGGAAAATCCAATATATTTTAGTAGCCGATATGGGACAATTTGATATGGCTGGTACAGGCAGAGGGTACACTTAAACTTCAATCCGTCATAACTCAAGGCGGTGAATTGTGGGAGAAACATCGAGTATCTCGAACTAAAAATCGTCATAATCGTTAAAAACAGTAAACCACAACAAGGTTGGATTGATTGGTATCGATAGAAACGAGCGTGTATCATGACGTCGACACATCAGGCTACTTTCTGTACGAATTAGATCTAATGGTTACCAGCAAACCAGGACCACTGGTGATGTAATCTTGACGCCAACTACTTGTGGGTTATCGTATCAAAAGCAATACTTGTCTATGCTACACACTAGAGCAGGAGCAGATATGACAGAAAATATCAAGAATAAATATTACCCGTAATACGCCGACCATAATGACTTGGTGGGGGAAAGGAAGGAATAGAAAACAGATAAAGAAACATCGTGAAATCAGTGTTGATCGTTATCAAAACAATCTTACACCCCTCCTTCTCCACACTATCATCGCAGCAAACACCGTCATTACAATCATCAGTCACCATCAGTCACCATCATTATCATCATCATCATCATTATTATGATTATCACTGTCATCAACATTATCACCATCACTGCCATTATGGCTATCATCATCACTGTCATCAACATTATCATCATCACTGCCATTATGGCTATCATCATCACTGTTATCAACATTATCATCATCAGTGTTATCATCATCAGTGTTATCATCATCATCATCATCATCATCATCATCATCATCATCATCATCATCATAATTATCACTGTCATCAACATTATCATCATAACTGCCATTATGGCTATCATCATCACTGTCATCAACATTATCATCATAACTGCCATTATGGCTATCATCATCACTGTCATCAACATTATCATTATCACTGCCATTATGGCTATCATCATCACTGTCATTAACATTATCATCATCACTGCCACTATGGCTATCATCATCACTGTTATCAACATTATCATCATCACTGCCATCATGGCTATCATCATCACTGTTATCAACACTATCATCATCACTGCCATCATGGCTATCATCATCAGTGTTATCATCATCAGTGTTATCATCATCATCATCATCATAATTATCACTGTCATCAACATTATCATCATCACTGCCATTATGGCTATCATCATCACTGTCATAAACATTATCATCATCACTGCCATCATGGCTATCATCATCACTGTTATCAACACTATCATCATCCTTGCCATCATGGCTATCATCATCAGTGTTATCATCATCAGCGTTATCATCATCATCATCATCATAATTATCATTGTCATCAACATTATCATCATCACTGCCATTATGGCTATCATCATGGCCATCCTCATCACTGTCATCATCATCATCATCACCAAGATAAATCATCATAATTTTTTGTGATCAATTAACTAATCATCACCATACTGATTACCACAACCAATACCTCATCCTCCCCTCTCTCCTCAACCACTGTTACAGGCATCGATACCCACCACCACAACAACAACAGTAACAACAACAACAGCAACAACATTAATTATCAATTAACAAAAATTTTAACAGCAGCAGTAGCCGCACAGTAGCCTAAGCACCAATAGCATTACTGTCATCGCCTCTACCACCAAAATATGAAGCTCTTAAGCCAACAATTGAAAGTTCAACATACACTTGACGTCTAAAGTGCTTAGCACGGTGCGGCCTACACTTCTTTCTCATTGAACGTTAAAAAATCTGCCGTCAAATTAATTAAAACGTATACTCAGTTAGCTAAGCCGTATCTTTCAGAGTGCTGTGCATTAGAGCTGTTCTGATTTCTTAGCAAATTCTGCCAACCCTCCCACAAACAATGGCGCCTACAGCAAGGATTAGTACGCTCTTTCCTTTCTTAAGATACCGTTTTGTCTTTCTCATCTTTGCCTATTCTTATGGTACCCTTTTACTTCACAAGGTCTAAAAGAGATTATATGGATTATGAAAGAAAGGAACACACAGCTCCAATAATTGAAGGAAAGAACACAGCGACTCTTGGACCATCCTTGACTGCAAATAATCTGTTAAAACATCATGATGCTAAAAGCTGGGGATATGACACTTGGAAGCGCGAAAACATTTCTGTGTTACTTAAGAATCACTAAAAATAGCAAATTTTTAAATTAAAATCTCACTGACGTCACATTAAGCCCGAAATAAACTACCAACGATGAAATATCTGTACCCAAGCGAACAAGATCCAAGGGAAATCTATCTGTGCCTGGTACCCTTCATTCGTGCAGCTTACATGAAGATGAAATGGAAGCGAAAACCTAGTGATACGCAAGAGAGATTTACAGATGATAGATGTTTAGTAGCTGTTTATGTCATTGCTGGAGAATGCATTCACATGATGACCAACGTTAGCGACACGAGATATACACTGAGCTTCATGTAAAGTCTGTGGTCTTGTAGGATCTTTATTGAACCCTTTAGGTGAATTTATGGCATCATGGTTGGTGGGGATGGTAAGGTACCTCATGCTAACCAAATGCAGCAGTTCCACAGGAAAACGGTCTGGGCACACATGCAATAATTATAAACTATAGTACACAATATCGGTATAAAGCCCACTGATTTCTAAAAAACATTGGATGGAGTATCTTCCGTCTCAAAGTGAGGTCAGTCGATGGACACCATTTCAGTCAATGTGAAACAAAGGTTATAAACAATGTTACATGACATGGCAGACCTTCCCACGCTACTGTATTTTAACTGCACTTTTTCACTGTTGGAAACGATGGAAAGCTCGGTCCAGTCTCTTTTAGAGATCAGTGATGAAACCTCATTCGCGTCAAAAAGAAATTTACCAAAATTTCATACTATATATTTCAAGCGCTTCCACACCAATCTCTGCCTCCAAAAATTTTAGTGCATATGAATTTTAATTCCTTCTTTCCTCTACTCAGTAGAGCCGAAGTTAAACTTGTGTAACTAGCATCATGTACCAAACAAAAAGAAAGGACAGATCTTCGTAGAATGCAGATCATCTATCCAATCCACGTATACTATACATGGCCTAAATACCTCATATCTGCCTCTAATAAATATCTGAGCTCGTGTTTTCTTTAGAAATGGCTTCGTATTTGATGAGGTTAACCTTCCTGAACTTGAACTTAGCTGTTATTTCAAGAATGTGTGTCGCATTGCAAGTGTTTCCATTTGGGAATCTACAAACTGAAATCTTCAAACATTGCAATGAAGTAAATCTATTAGCACAAAAATACGGCTATCGAAATACCGCTTAAGTCAACATACTGAGCTGACCTTTTCACGCGATGTTATTGAATTGCTCCAACAGAGCAAACTACGGCTGCTTTCTATCATTACCCTGGGCTCTTACCATCAATTGCGCTAATTAATAGTTAAGACAGAAAGCTACCTTCGACACAGACCTTTGTACACGTCTTCCAGTAGGACACGTGTATATAAACGGGGATCAACGGACCAAGCTTCACTATCAGTTATGGGCCCGATGGTGTAAACTAGAATATGAAATGTACGCCAAACAAAAGCAAACCCCTTGGTCGTCACTTTTTAAGTACAGAAAAAAAGAAGTACAACACAGCATTGCTATGATTAAGAATGGAACTGTATAGGAGCATATACTGTGAAGGCATTTAATAAAACCAGTGGAGAGCAACGTCTTTTCTTCGTGGAATCAATGGTTGGAACTGGTTGATATCTACCTTATTCAAAACCGGTAACTCAGCAATTGCCAATGGGTCCATCCTCAAACATCGAGTATACAAACAGAGTTGAAAAGAGTTTAAGATAGTTCTTAAAAATAAGCAAGTATTCCAAACCTAAAGCACTGGCAACAACTGAAATGGAAAGTCGAGTCGGATTAAGAACTGGTAATTAAAGAGCGCTCGGTCACATGACAACAATGCATTTCGGAGGAAGGTAATACAACCGACAGAGAGCATAACTTATTCCAACTTTATTATCACAAATATCCAGCGTCGAGATTTGTGCCAAACTCGCAGTATGAACCTGATCACCAGTAGAGAATATCAGTTACTATAGAACAGGAAGATATTAACAAGCAAGTGTTCTATGGACATTCCGACAAACTAACCCAAAGCAGTAAACTATCATGACCAAAGCCTTTTCTTTAAAGTAAAAAGCTCTATTAATCTGGTAAAATCCTCTTTCAAACTAAAATGGTGCTCAAGATTAAGAAATAATACGATTTAATTCATATCAGAGCTCCTTCCTTTTCTGTCACAAGCAAATACGTGTCCACGCGAAGTTTACACATTTCAGGGTATTGGTTACCTATGTTTTTCATGTTGCTTAGACACGGCAGCTTTTGAACGCCACAGAGTCAAGTCACGCAGACCTGGAACTGATTGATAACGAAAAGTACGTTTGCTGTCACGATCGGAAAATCAATAGGGGAATCGCAGGTGATCTTCCAAATCTTCTTCAACACGCTCAATCTTTACTCTCATCATCATGTCGACGAGCAAACAGAATATCATACATACCTAGACTGAAAATCACTTGAATGCAGAGGAAATGTGATGACGTCGCAAATCAAACGTTTTGGAATAGGATGTTTCCCAAAATACAAGAGCTGTGGTGTATATTGTGTTTAAACTAGAGGCGTTTGAATTTCAAAAATCTCCACTCAAAACTCTCTCTTGAAATTCCTTGGATCCTTACGTTAGGAACCAGCATCAAATAAGGTTTTGCTAGAAAGATTCAATACCTTGAAAGCTGATATCTCGGAGACGGAAACAATATCAATTTTGGCCATTGACGTTCTTACTAATAGGGCAACATGAAAAGTGACTATTTTTTCCATAATTCAAACATTTTCAAGATCGTGACGTCACACTTCCCTCAGCATTGCTGCAATCCTTAGCAAAGCAATACTGGTGTTGATTGGGCGATAAACCCACGAATTGGGCGATTTTTAATCAAATGGGATGGGAAATGATCTTGTCAACAAAGAAGGGTCATTTCTCTAAAAGGGATAACCAAAAAACCGTTGTCTTTATCTCTGTATTCGTTTTGTGGACAGGAAAGCAAAAAACTTAACTTCTGAAATTAATCCAAAAAGGGCAGGATTGGAAAACCCTGGTACATGATTTGGGCGATGTAGCATGTGACCAATCTGGCAACAGTGACCTTAAGAGATCTCCAATTTTCTAATGCAAGTCTTGCTTCGTGGTGCTCAGCGAAAATACTTATCCTTCTATTACTTTAGCTATTTAAAGTATAAGTCATGTAATGGTCACTTTGATATCGTCAATACCTACACGACGGTACATTAACCAGTTCAGTCATATTTTTGCAACTTAAAGCTTGCGTAACGGGGACGTAGCTGTAGATGAGCACTGAGTACAATGTCTCCTTATGTCCTGGACATTCCTTCTTGACAGCTTCTCTACAAGGGGCCGTGATGAGCAGTGGCGCCGACACTGGAAATTCCCTAACTAAACAGTAAAACCCCCAAACTGGTCACCTGATAAACAAAAGATAGTTGCCCTAAACAAAGAAAACCTTTTCACTCCGACTACCACACGGTAGCCTTCATGTTATAGGACGAGCTCCACCCCACCCCCCACCCTCACCCCATCTCAGATCTTCCATAGTCGACTGATAAGAACAGATGCTGTATAAGTGCACCAGAGCTAAAAAACTCCTTACCAAACCAAATCAGGGACCACGCGCGTTCCCAAAAGAAGATTTTTAAAGGCGTCTTAAAATTTTTATCAAAGCGTATGGAAGTTTTAGTGTTTTTAACAAAAGTATAAAATAAAGGAGAGGAGATAAGGAATAAAGGAAGTCCACGGATCTTTGCCTCTACTATTGTTGACCTCCTTTGCGCATTCTAGTTGTGACATCACTTTCTCTGGCGTACAACCGTGCAACAGCTTTCAGAGGGAACCAGCTCTCGGTCGTCTTCTTCGTATGAATCATCGTCTTTTGGCTGCACTGTGTTCGTCTGACCGTAGAAAACGTCATTCTATGCTTAAGGTTAGTTCTGACTTTCAAACTGACCCGAAGTATTCGTGTTCACCTTAACCCTTTGTACGTCCATAATAGACTGACCTCTAACTAGAGTTATCCTTGGATAAACAGTTGGCATTGTCATCGCAACCGCGTGTATTGCAGTAACAGACGTTTACTGACATGGAGGCACGGCAACATATCGCATTTACAGGCAACAAAACATTACTACAAAACATTAGGTATAATGAGCCCTCACTTCCCAGGATAACAAAAAATATATATGAAAAGTATTACTAAATGACGGCACAGTTTAGACAGATGATTGAGCAATACACGAGAAGGGCAGACACGTTTTAGATGTCACCTCTTGCTTTATCTCTAGTAGTACCGATTATGCGACATGGAATTGATGTACGATGATGATAATAACCATGATGGTGATGATGAAAATTATTATGATTATGATGATAATGATAATGATGATCATGATGATGATAAGGATAATGATAACGATGATAATGATAAGGATAATGATAACGATGATGATCATGATGATAATGATGATAATGATCATGATGATAATAACGATGATGATAATGATGATAACGATGACCACTGATCACAATAATGATAATAATGGTGCCATAACCAGTGAACAGAATGAGTCTTGAGTTCAACATTTTGATTACGGCCTTTGCCGAGATGGCTTGGCATGGATATGCAAAAAGAAACCCTTGGCTTCCGGAAATTGTTTTGAAGCGCCATCATTTAACACTTGACTTCAATTGATGCATGATGAAGCAAGAACGATCCAGAACTTAACACCAAGAGAAGCAGCTTCCAACAAACTATAAGGACAGAACAGTATTAACAAGACTTGCGCCAAAAGACAAATAAGCGAACTGATATGGCCCCATCATACGTTGGCACTTTCATCGAATAACAAAGGAGGAAGGCTTGCCAAATAGAACTCCCATTGGCAGTTCAAAAGGTGACGTAATGAATAATTAAACAAATTGCATCTTACGTCCTATCGCTCCTCATTATGAATTCTGCAGAATTAGCAACCGCCTATTACTAGACGACACCCTTATGAGAGTCCTATTAGTACGTCAATCTAATACCAAGATGTGCGGCATACAAAATACTACGCGACAGCCTAAAGAAAAGCCTGTGAATAGCCTTCCTTTCTTAAGGTAGCTTTTCATTTAAAACATCGAATTTTAAAGAGCAACTACAAGGTCAAAATTTGGAATCTTTGAGTTGACTGACGGAACTTTAAAACGTTGCGCTACTTCCGTTATATTCTGCTACTTTGATTTGTTCTTGCCAGACAGCGACTAATTACCTGCCTACAACTCTTTGCCATGAATACACAGAGCTGGCAAGGTATCTCGCTTTTGTCTGGTCATGCGTAGTACCACGGGTGTACTGGATGGTGGGGTCTGTTTGTAAACGTTAGTGTCCTAGGCCATCCGCGAGGCCGCCTCTGAGCCGAAGCAAGGTATCTCGCTTTTGTCTCGTCATGCGTAGTCATGCGTAGTACCACGGGTGTACTGGATGGTGGGGTCTGTTTGTAAACGTTTGTGTCCTAGGCCATCCGCGAGGCCGCCTCTGAGCCGAACTGATGGACCAGTTTCGTGGGACACTCAGCAGAACAACGCTGAACATGCCCGAGTTAGTGAACATGGCAATAGGCTATCAGTCGTGAAGTGTCTGCCAGCTCGTTCTTAATTACAGCTTACTGAGTACGAAGTACTGTAATAGATGCCCAGCTAACTACAAATGGGATGCGAATCGAAACTGTGTCGGCCAAGGATCTTAACGCCGGCCATTATTTAGAACCATGCTAGGGCCCGAAGGAACAGCTACACTGTATGCGCGAAATCTGGTTGGTCTACAGATGTCACGTCTTTACCATGATGGTAACCACTGAGATCAAAATAACGACAAAGATCTGACCCCGGTTCCACGTCTGTTTAGCTCCCATTTCGGTTGCGGTAGAAGTTGTACAAGTTCGGAGGTTTACACTGGTCACAAGAAATCATATCCATTATCTGTGTCAGGTACAAATATTTCGAGCAAAAAATCTGTTACATAAAAAGTTTCTGATCCTTCAAAACCCAAATGCAACAGTAACTTAAAAGCTACATCTATAAAATTACTGATGTACATTATTTGAGGGTGCATGCTCTGTACTGCATCAAGACCTTTTGGCCACTTAAACGTGATTAATTGATTTGTCATACCATTCACCAACTTAATAACAGCAGCATTCTACATATTTCATAAACATCATAGATCTTACTGTGTCTAGTTTACAAAGTAATGACTTGATCATATGCCTTACTGTAAAGAAATTGGAATGAAGGTGATCGAATGAACACAAAGGCTTCTTTTTCTGGCTATAAATGAGCAGTTTGAGAGTGCTTATACTTACCTTAATTCGTAATAAAATTTTACAGTATGTGTCTCTTTTGCTTCTCTTCAAATGATTGCAGTGGTATGACCACAGGGGGACTGGGGACGGGACATGTCTCCCCCACTCCTCAGAAAAGTAAATCTCGTAATTCATCTAAATACAACCTTCAAATCGAGGTCAGAACTGACAATAACTCTTAGATGGTTTGAGATCATCAATCTTGTCATTATGACTTTTCATGTGCCTAACTAAATGAATTTTGCATGGTTGTTGAAGGAAGGCCTGTTTTTAATGAGTCACATCTAAAGTAGCCCACAATCCAAATTAATTAATATATACAAAATGGCTTCTGATGTCACAATAGTGAACAGATCAAGAAATGTTATCAAAGTCTTTCATACGTATGTCATTGTGCTGCTGATAATCATCCAGCAACTATTACTTTCCACACCTTAAAATAGATGCATACACATTGATACTAAGTCCCCAAAATATGTACATATTCTTTTAAAATCTAACTTATAAATCAAAAATATCGATCTTTGCTGAATGTGGGCCTCCTACTACTATAAATGTAAATTCTGCAACTTTCATCATGACAAATCTGACGTGACCTTGGCATCATTGCATGCAAGTTTTAGAATAATCTACGTCCTGAATATGCCTCCCCATGCAAGTCTATGAAATATCTCTTAAGGGTACATTTGAATAAATATCTTAATCCGTGTATTGTCATTTAATCACAGACTACAGCTAATTGACAGTTCTAACACCTACCAATTTTGGCCAACTTCTTACTGGACCACAAAAAGACAAGCAGCTCCACCTTAACTTAACCTATGCAATCCTCTTATCAATCTTTTAAGTGCTCTCGGCCATCCTACAGTGCAACATGAATGCCTTCTTCAGCTTGAGCTAATCTCTTAAGAAGTTAAGGTAGGAACAGAACATCCTGGGATGAGATCATGACATTCCCCTCGTGTTTGCAAAACACTTAAATAACCACCTCCCAACATAACAAATGGGAAAAGACAGCCTAGTTATGCAAAAACAACCAGTTAATAAATATTGCAAACAATATAATGATTATAAACAGTGACTTAATGATGCACTCGCCATGGTTGAAAATAAGCCTTCCATAGATAACACATTTTCTCATTCTTTGTGGATACTGATCCTGGTATCAAATTATAATTTTTGACCAAAGTGACATGGCCATTGTCATCATACTACTACTACTACTACTACTACTACTACTACTACTACTACTACTACTACTACTACTACAGCTACTTCTACTACTACTACAGCTACTTCTACTTCTACTACTGCTACTACTTCTACTACTACTCATCCTTTTTAATGTCTTTCTTGTTTCATGTCATTTGACGTGCGATGGTGGACTACCATTCAGATCTGTCACCGGTTACTGGATTACACTATTGATTCTTTACATCAATCTTACATCCTGGGAATCTAACAAAGTCATATACAACATTCACACCTAGTCTGAGAATTTTAAACATTTCAAAAAACTAGGGCAATCCACTTTGCATACCACACATTGAGAATAAGAGATCAAATTTGAAACCTGTGCACTGAAATAAACACTGTTCCAAAACTAATCATGGTAATAATCAAGAACTAATCAAATTACTGTAGAAAGGATCATTGTTTCGGTGATACAACTGTTGATAAAGGTACGAACAACAAAGGAATTTGAATGCTAAATGAAATTTCTAAATTTCAATAGATAGGAGGCATAAGAAAACTTCAGAATGGAATAGAATGAAGCAGAAAAGCACATGTTCACCATGTAATATGTTCACAAACACAAAAATGATCCTCCTACTTATCTTCATGATCCATAATCCCAAAATTAGTTTCCATCTTGTTAATATCTTGGATATAATGATTTTTGCCAGAGTAACAATACTATGCTGGACAAATCATGTTTACTCAAAAATCAAGAAATTCTCTTAAAATAAAGATATAACTTCAAGACAATAGGTCATCTCATTTGCACCCACTCAAACACTACTCAATCTACTAGAACAATGTAGATGCTGCAAGAATATTAATACAGTCCTTATTCCAAGTTGTCTGTATAAATGTATGTAAATATACATAGCCTCAACCTTCTAGAATTGAGCACTCTAGAAATGGTATCAATACTTGTTGTTATATATATAACTGTAAACAGGGAAATATCAGAATAGAAAAGTGCTTGATTCATAAATGCAAAGCAACATACATCTATAATTACATAGAAGGGAATTTTTCCTCAAGGCATAAGTTGCACTTTCCCCTGCTGCCATTGTAAGGTTACACTTTCTTTTGAATTGTCCAACATAAATCAAACTGTAAAACGTATGTTAAATACTCTACACCCAGTCTTAACTTATGCTCTGCTATATATTTAAATATACAGGTATATACATTTCTTCATGAAAAATTTTTCATCTTCTCCAATCACTGCTGTAAATCCCACCCCAATCTATTTCAGGCTCAAAAGCACCAGTTTATTGGTGATTACCACAGTCACTATAAACCCTCCTACTTGGCTTCAACCTTTCTAACAGAGAATCAGCTTGACTATCTTAATCTTATCAAACATTGTAATAAAAAATAGGTCAAGCTGTAAAGCACTTAATGAATAGTATTACAAAAGCCTTCAACACAGGAATCTTGCACAACATGCACAACTAAAGTCTTCCATCAAAAAGTTTGTTATCCCATGGAGTACATCTACTTAATTAAACAAGCAAGAGATACAAAACAGAGGAGTGTTTCACTCCCAAAACAGCATTAGGTGAATATGGAGTTCCATGTGCAATGTTGCACCATAAGTTCATAAATGTTATCTTTTTGAACAACATGGTAAATTCAAGTAATGAATAATACATTATTCTAAGCATAATGACAGAATACAATCTCTTAAATTCCTCAGCACATAATACAATTTATGGGTTCAAGATACTATTTTATAATTTATATCCATGGCAAATAATGGATGGGTGGAACTTAGAACCTGAAAATCTCAGGCTCTACATAGTATAGAGAAAGACTTGGTCCAGATGAGGTCACTACACTCATTAATATATCTGTTATACCTTCAGATGCTCTAGTTAAGTTTATGATATTATGATACCTGACTGTGATTTAATATTTTGTTCATGATGCTGATGCTACCATCAAATTGAAGAAAACATATATACGAGAAGGCTAAAAAATTGTCTTGGCTTCTCATCTAAGGTACTGGGATATTTGAATATTTCTAGAAAAAACCTGACTTCCCTCCACTACAAAATCTTCAGAGTAAGCCCTTTCAAGGACCATGCTCTTAGAACAAGGACTTTATGGCATTAAACAGGAAGTTTAGATAACGTTTCTCCCTTACCATGGACATATCCAGCATACATTTAGTCCACATGTTTTAAACATAAATTAGAACTAACCAACCGTACATGTGTAAATGACTTACTTGCCTTCAGATTAAGGCCAGAGAATCACACCTTTGGCCCTCGGGCCTAGACTGAGTTCCAACACAGGAGACCAGGCTGAAGCAAGGTATATAAAACACAGGTCATGACACTCAACAGTGTGTGATGTCACAACCGATGACTGGGCACCATGTTGGGTCCTATTTTACTGTAAAAAGCATTTCCCATGAAACTGTAACTTATTACAAGACAAGGAGAGAAGCAAAGGCAACTTTGTTTTATCATTCGTTCATAATGATATAAAAGCAGATCAGTCCAGATGACAACTTTAATTTGAGTCAAGATATAAACTTCCCGTACATATCCATGGCTTATGATTTAGACAAAGTCAGGAAAACAGTACGAGCCCAATTTGTGTGTGTAGCAAATGTTATGATGACAACTTTGATTTCAGTCGAAATATTATTTAAATTGATTTAAAATCTTAAAACTAAAAGATTCATTACATTGATCAAATAAAGCTGATAAATAAATGGGTCCGGCTGTGTAGCACCTCCGTGCAGACTAGGCAGAAGTCTAATGCGTTACAACAGTTAGTGAGTGACCAGAACAGCTTGTTTTGTTATTTCCTACTCCTTACATCAACATCACATAT
>JAAAKL020011044.1:0-13930 GCA_010016065.2 Carybdea cf. marsupialis auct. non (Linnaeus, 1758) | reverse complement strand
TGATCCCTAAGATCAAGTTCCCTTTTGAAGGAATCGAGCATTTCTTCAACGTCCCACTCCTCAAAATTCCTGTCATGACGAATCATGCTCAGTCTTACTTGTTCCGGGATCTTCTGCATAAGGACTGGAACCACAATAGAAGAATAGGAATCCTTGTCGACTTTAAGAGCCTCTAAACCTCTAAAATGCGTTTCCACAAGGTCGTAAAGTTCCCTCATTCGATGTATGCCTCTTTCGTTATTAATAGCTGGTGCGTTGATTAATTGATTTATATGAGCTCGTTTAATAATAGAAGATTTCGCAAATCTCTGACGTAATAGTTCGACAGCAGCACGATAATTTACTTTTGTCAATTCAAATCCTCTAATAACTTTCTTAGCGGGCTCTTCGAAGTAATACTTTAAATACGAGAATATGTCAACTGCAGAAATTTCATCGTTATCATCAACAGCACTCCGAAAACTGTCCTAAAACTCCTGCCAGTCCTCGGGTCGTCCAGAAAATTTCTTTAGCTCAATTTTTGGAAGTTTCGCTCTGACCTTTCGACCATGGCCATGTGACAAATCACGAATTGCTTCCAGAGATATAGACGATCCTATCAAATTTTTCCGTTCTGCTTCAGTGTGCGTTCGTCTTAAATGTTCGTCAATACTTGCTACAGAATATTCAACAATTTCTTTGAACTCACCCGCATCTTAAATCTCTTTCTGGTATGGATCTACTCGAATTTCTACCAAGAGTTCGATGAGTTCTTCGTCAAGCTCCTCGATCTTCACCATGGTACTTCACATCTGTTTCTGAATCGCCTTCAATTTTTTTCATCTTCGGTGCAGTGATCATTTTTTTCTATCAATTTCCTAATATTTCCACGGCAGCCTCCTCGAATCCTTCGTTTCTTCGTGATGCTCTCCATTCTTAAAAGCCCTTTTCTTCACAAATCCGATTGCCTCGGTGGACCAGATGTAACAATATATAAGCGCAAGCGCCTATCTGCCTATCGCTGATTCTTCGTATCAAATGAAGTCAAGGGACTATCCATAAAAGCAGACAAAGCTGACTATCTTTTTCTGTAATCTATTTCATAGTAACCATGTCCAACTCAAACTCCGATCAACTCACTCCAACTCCCCCTCGTATGATATTTTTACATCATATGTAAAGGTTTTCTAACAGGAATTACCTAAATTTAACTACCAATAAGAAACTTACACAAGTACTGATTCTGAACTTTTTAAAAAATAAACTACGTAAATACGATGATTAACCACACACATGACTTTCCCGGTTTCCGAATTATCAACAAACAAATACCATACCCTGCATATGACAGGAAATACATCGATGCCTACTCGTTTATATAAAGTCGATCGAAGATAAGCGACACGTCTTCCGAGTTCCTCTTTACGATAGAGGAATCTCCTCTAAAATACGCGCACGCTAGGGGAAAATCCCAACACCAATTTTTGTTTCAAGCTTACAAAGCACTGACAACGTATGAACATGATTCTTATATATGTGGAAGTGTTTGTTCTGGATTAAGGATTAAGTGTTTTTAGTTAAATTTCAACAAGATGGACAAAACCAAAGTCGTTTCCATCAGTGTCGTTTTCTGGATAAAAAATTCTGCAATATCCTAGTAAGAGCAAAATTACATGAAATTATCCTGGTTAGAGGACTTTGCGGTATCTGTGTCAGATTAAACTATCAAGGTTATAAGTTTCTGGAGAGTAGTAATCGTTTTCTGATAATCGAGGACTGACAACTTACGCAAGGGAAACCTTAACTGTAATTCTTGCATGGTAGTTTATTAACGTTATTGCAAAACATGCAATAAACAGTATGTAGGGAGTACTATCACGTCTTTCAGAACTCGCTTTAATAATAACAAAGGTCAATTTAAAAATTTCGTACGAAGTAGAAGGAAGAGAGATGCGATGGCACTATCACCCTCCCCACAGGAGAAGGATCCTCATGACGGCGCCCCTTAAGATATTGTCAGTGCCCCAACGCTCCCTAAGTCGTTAATTGGGATCCACAAGGCGACGCAAGAGACATAAATATAGTGTACAACGTAACCATTTCAAAAACAAGCGTATGTTTTCAATTTTTTAACAATAGTCTATTTATTCAGTATTTTGTGGAAAGCAGCACTTCAAACCAGTAATCTCCCTTCTTTAAGCTCTGCATCCCTTTCAAGAGTGCAAACAGTATGCTTTATGTAACTGTATATGTAAAAATACTGAATGAGTTACTTCGCTGCAAAGTCTCTTTATAAAGCAGTAATGGTACAGTAAACTGCCCCTATTGTATTCAGCATCTTCTATATTTACCTAAGGTCTTATTGTAGATAGATAGCACACCCCTTTTTTTACACTTCAGAAAATTATTTTAGATATTTTTTTGCTTAAATGCGCTCAAGGTTGATTATGTCATGTAAACCTGACAAAAAGCGGAAAGCTGAAACCTTGTTAAAACCTGTCTTTCATTAAGGCAATTTGCTTTAAACATTTCAAGTTTGTGTACGAAAGATAGTTGGTAGCTGTGTGAGCTGTGATCCTATTGCTGGTGATCATTGTTGCGTGTCTTATCTTGTGGTGAATAGTAGGAAACTGCTATTGTGGTCATTTTGGCTTATAATGGTTTTAAGATAGAGCAAAATTCTTGACGTCATTGCAATAAAGTTGCACTAATCTCAAAAACGAACGTAACTAAGTTAAATCCTAAGGCGGGAACCTCGACAAAGGCATCGAGTGACATAGGCTTGTGTCACGTTGTAACAAATGAAGAGGATCCATGAGTCCTCATTCTCATCGCGAATATGTAGTGTAACGCGCTTTAATGGAAAAATGGAAAATACTGTTCCTAATCTATCAGTTTATCATGAGAATCTAACAGTATAGTAATTCTGATTAAAGAAGACGAATGCAGAGATTTAAATGCAGGTTGAAGAAATACTATGAATAATGACTAGTTCCAGACTGCATCCGTACATCAGTCCCCTTAATTAATTGTGCTTCATATTTTAGAACGGAAATAACTGACGTTTTTCTGCTACTCTCATCGAATATGTAAACTATGCCGACGATTTAGCTTCTCTGATGGACATAATTGAGGGTGCAAAAAGAGACTCCTACTTGCCCTTGAGCAAATTGCTTCCAATATCGAATTGTACATGAATGAGAAAATTGGCCAATATACTATCATCAAGTGTGGAGGCGAAATACGCACTCTGTCAGGTCACGCTCTCAAAGTCCGTCCAACTGCTCACGTATCGTGGAAGAATTATTTCAACGTCCTATAAAGAAGTTCAGAAACGTATTACAAAAGACTGGGTGGCCCACAAACGTCTCTCAGTGATCTGGAAATCAAGTATCTCAGATAAAATGAAGATAAGCTTTTCCCGCACATCTATTGTATCTGTTTCGTTGTATTGATCTTCAAATCGGACCCTCACCTAGAATCTAAAAGACGCCTTGATGACAACTACACCAAGATGCTCAAGGTCGTTTTGAATGTATCATCTACGGATTACATCGCCAACGTACAGTTGTACGGGAAATTGAAAGACGTTTTTACCATCATCAATTCGTTTCAAGGTTCACTAAAAATATGTTGATACGAATTTCAAGGTTTTCTTGTCTTTTACCCTTGAGATAGTAGTTATTTATTTTGACCATTCTTCCAAGATGTCCTTTTTTTCATTAAAAGACGCCTTTCATTAGATTTGACGCAGCCACTAGACGAAGAAACTCGCATTCCATTAATTTCTTTGATTCTTCTATATATCCTTGCCAGTTCAATGTCACCATTTTTTATGTTTGTACCCAAGGAGTTTAACCGTTTTTCCTCTGCGATTTGGATTGATATCTATCTTAAACTGACTCTAGACTTCACTACCTCTTGCAACCTTCGGAATATTTTGCATTTGCTCTAAGATATCTTGCGTCATCCATTTCTTGTTTCTTTTTTGTGCCAGTTCCTTGGCGCTATTTATAAAGGATAATTTAAGTGACTCACATTTGGAGTCTCTTGTCTGTTTTAAGATTTGGAATCCTTTTTTAAAGCTACTGCATAATTCTCTTCGATAGTGGTATTTGTCCCGTAGTTGATCATAATCTAATCTAATCATAATCTAATTGTGGTCCCTTTTGTCATTTTTATTTTCTGGATTTTGACGATTAGGTTACAAATGAAAAGCAAGTGATATGGTCACCTCCGCAGTCAGCCCCTGGATAACTTTTTGACTGTAGAACTGCCTTCCTGCATCAGTTGCTAACTGTGATGAAACAAATCTAGTTGCTAACATGACCTCCAGGACCTTTTCAAGTCCAGGGATAATGACAGAACCAGGTGTTTGTTCATTTTGTGTTCATTTGCCTGGCACTAGTCTGCTAACCTGCTGCCTCTGTCGCTTATGTCACCAAAGCTATAGTCTCCAACAACAAAACTCTCTCGTTGTCATCCTAATTATGCGCTAAAGTTTCCCATAACAATACCGACATCCTGTGACCTACATTGATCTTTAGCAGATAATTCGCATATTTTTCTACTCATTTTATGGTATCTTGAAGCATAGCCTTTAATAATAAAGATATTAGCACATCTTCCGGTTAATGTAAGAAGCACAACCCATTCTGAAATTTTTCAGTTTCCTAATAGACTACTAGATGCTGTTTTATCTAAAGTACTCTAACTTTCCTTTCAGGTTTTTAACAACACTATGAAATCTTCTGATTGAAAGCTACCTGATCCTACCCATCTTGTTTCACAGAAACCAAAGATGTTTACTTCTAGCCTAGCCACTTTCATCTTCAAATTTTCCAGATTCCCTGCCTTAAGCTGTATTCTTACATTCAATGTTCCAACTCTAATCAGCCCCTTGTTTTAGATAGTAGCTTCTTGGTGATTCAGTGTTATCTGTCTGCATGCATAATGCCCTGCACCGAGCGAAGTGGCTTCATCATTAAAGAATGAGACCCTCTTCACGCTGTTATAATGACGTTTCCGTGATTTTTCTCAGCGAAACACAGCAATGGTTTGTCAATGCCTTCAGCTGGATATTTTCATCAAGACACCATGTCTAGCCTTTCTTCAGCCAAGGAGTGATCCACAAGGCAGTGTTTAATAAAAGGTTGTAAGCCAGATTCTACTACTCAGGGACAGGAGTATACCTGAGAGTAATGGCGCTAAAGGTGTGAATCAACATTCCCCAA
This sequence comes from Carybdea cf. marsupialis auct. non (Linnaeus, 1758), assembly GCA_010016065.2. NCBI lineage: Eukaryota > Metazoa > Cnidaria > Cubozoa > Carybdeida > Carybdeidae > Carybdea > Carybdea cf. marsupialis auct. non (Linnaeus, 1758). The sequence continues at coordinate 8,717 of JAAAKL020011044.1, read as the reverse complement.
AACTCCAATTCTCCAATTGTACAGTCATATGTTTATTTGATGATTACTAAAGAGTATATGGCTTATGTTATATCATTATGCGGTAACATTCAATTCTATATCAATTCGTAAAATACCTCAAGCCACTCGCTTTTGTCATGTGATTGTGACGTCATTATCTACTGTTAGGTAAATTGTAACATATACTGAAAAGAGGATCTGATTTTGGGTAGCAAAGAGGACAGACTAACGATCATGAGTAAAACATCTATATTCCGTATCATCTTACACATATACAACGACTATTTCTCGAAAGAAAACCTGTAACAGGTTGTAAGTTTACCACAAATGAGGATGAAACGGAAATGATAATGTATTAAAGCGCTGGCGTATTTTCCATGACATTACCTCTCAGTGTTATTTTTGCAAACCAATGTGATGGAAGAAAATAAATTGGAAAGGAGTCAAATAGACTTTGTGATTAATTTATAATGATACCACATTTACTCCACAAAAAGTTAAATAGAAACAGGAAATAAAATTGTTGTCATGATAGATGCATAAACAAAATAAAGCCGCGAAGAACATGATCTATCATTGAAAGTTCGGGCAGCATCGTGGAAGCAAAATGGCACAGAAGAGATCAAATTATTTGTAATGGTCCTTGGATACCATTAGATTGATAATAGGTCACGAAAGACGATATTTCAAAGAAGATTATCTTTTCAAGAAGAGTTCTTGAAAGGCCATGAAAATGAGTATTTGGCTATTATCCAATCGTTTGGCTTAAACAGGTACTCCATTATCCTGGAAGTAATTTGTGATGTCGTGTTTGACAGAAGTGATACTGTAACAAGAACATGCCAAGTACCAATAGTGGTGTAGGAGATCTTAGTATTGTGAGCCAGCAGGAAGACAATATATTTAGTCAAGAGGAGCGTGTAGCGTTATTGTACTAACTTTACTCCCTGAACAATTTGACTTGTGTCAACATTCATGTTTTGTGAGAGGAATTTATTCTATACGATACGAGAACTAAGAAGCTATCAAAGTACACGTAACTTCATCTCGTTTATGTGCGTTTTCTGTTATTTACATTAATTGCATCATTAGTCACGTTCGACTAAATTTGTGAATCCAACGTTTTCAAACTATCCTTTTTTATGTTTCATAGATAGAAAGTTTGTATTCGCCTTACTTTATATTCACATCATGTCTACGCCATCTTCAGCCACGCCATCTTTTTCCACCCTTCGGTACGCTTCACTCAAGTTGAGGAACAATTTACCACTCGGGGTGTCACTTCTCAGAACACAAAATTTGCCTACATAGTTTCTTCACTTACTCCAGACATCGCTCAAGAAGTCAGAGATCTCCCACTTAACCCCCCGACAGAACAACCATACGACGATAAAATAAAAAGTGAGTTGATAAAAAAAACGTCTGCCTCCGAACAAAAGAGACTTCTAGACGCTCTACTAGCTTCCGAAGAGCTTGGAGACAGAAAACCAAGCCAGCTATTAAGACGCATGCGGCAGGTGCTTGGAGACCAGCATGTAGAGGACCGATTCCTTCGTAAGCTGTCTTTACAACGACTTCCCAAACAAGTACAATTAATCTTAGCTCCAACAGTAGAAACAGTCACGCTAGACGAACTATCAAACGTTGCTGATCGAATCCTTGATGTAGTCCCTCCCATACCTACCTTTTACCTACCCTAGCACCTGCACCAGGACCAGCACTAGCACCAGCACCACCATTAATGGCCTTGCAAGACCAACTCACTAACTTAACCCTTCAAGTCTAATCACTTACCACCCAGCTTAATAAACGGGCCACCCCCCCGACACCGTACCCCATCCCCCGGCGTTTCCCTTCTTCCAGTCGCAGCCTCTCAGCTCATCATAGGCGGTAAGGTGCCCAAGTCCAAAAATGTCGGCCCCCTGTTCCTTTTCTACTTCCAACCAGGAAAACTCCCACGCCACCAACTAAAGGCAACTTTGGACTTTGAAATATGAAAGTTTCCTTAACCCCCGTTCCAAACTATTGTTAAGTTTGAAAACGAGCATTTTGGGCACTTGCATATCAGAGCTCTCTGCTGCTAAGCCGAGAGGTCTAGTAAACGAATAATACCAGGACTGGACACTCCTTTCATGTGGCAAGTGTCTTGCATGATTTATGCCATTTTTAGCGAAATTTAGTAAAAGTTTAACTTCTATTAGTCCAGGATTGCGACTAGTTTAGTTGGCACAATCTCCCAGAGTCGCCTATTCTATGTTCGTAATCTACACGATGGAATGCGTTTTTTGGTTGACACTGGTGCGGATGTAAGTGTGCTACCCGCTTTGCCTCAAGAAAAACGCCGACCTTCTCTGCTTACTTTGCAAGCTGTTAATCGTTCTTCTGTACCTACATATCGTCAACGATCCCTCACACTTGATCTCGGATTACGGCGCTCTTTTCCATGGATTTTTGTCACAGCAGATCTAACGACCCCTGTCCTTGGTGCCGATTTTTTAGCCCATTTAGGACTAAAAATGGATATTCGCCACCGCCTACTCTTTGATACCACTACCTCCCTTCGATCAAGCCAATGGTTGTTCTTCATCAACAGCATCTTTTCGCCATATATTCGCAATTTCTTCAGCTGATTCTAGATATAGCGCCCTCCTCAAGCAATTTCCTTTACTAACACACGCAAACTACGTACTCTCAGCTGTAAACCACACTGTCATGCACCATATTCATACAACTGATCCACCTTTTTTTTCTCGACCAAGAAGACTTGTGGTTGATAGATTGCATGTCGTAAAAGCAGAATTCTACCATATGCTCCAGCTAGGCATCATCCGCCAATGGGCAACGCCTCTCCACATGATACCGAAACCACAATCCGGAAACTGGAGACCCTGTGGTGACTACAGAGCCCTAAACAAGGTCACAACTCCTGATCGTTACCCTATACACATATTCACGACTTCACATCTGCTTTACATGGCGAATCAGTTTTCTCCAAGATTGATCTCATGCGTACTTACCACCAAATTCCAGTAGCACCTGAAGATATACGTAAGACCGCCATAACCACGCCCTTCGGCCTCTTTGAGTTTTTGTATATGCATATATTGACGATCTCCTAGTTGCCAGTTGTTCCGAATTCGAACATTTTAATCATCTTCAGCTTCTTTTTCAACGACTTTCCGACTGTGGCATTATCATTAACGCAACTAAGTGTCAATTTGGCGTTTTTTCATTTACGGTTCTTGGTCATCAAATCGATCACAATGGCATCAAGCCACTGACTGACAAAGTCAAAACTGTTTCTCATTTTCCAACACGGACTTCATTACGAAAACTCCGTGAATTTCTTTGACTTTTTTTGCACCGATTGTGCTGTTATTATTCAGCCCCTTACAGACCTTCTATCTCCAAAGGCAGAGAATACTAATTTCCAATTGTCACCAGCTGCACTTGAAGCTTTCTCGTCAATAAAGAATGAGATAAGTGAAGCTACTCGTCTTGTCCATCCTGCACCTAACGCTCCATATGCCCTTATGTTTGACGCCTCAAATGTTGCAGTTGGTGCCTGTTTATAACAAACTGTTGATAATAAGTTACAACCTCTTGCCTTCTTTTCTCGCCGATTACAACCTCGAGAAACTCGCTACAGCACTTTTGGACGCGAATTATTAGCTGTTTATCTCTCCATACGTCATTTCGAGACTTTTTTAGGAGGACGTTGCTTTACGGTACTGACAGACCACAAGCCTTTAATCTACGCTTTGTCTTCATCTTCTGATTGTTACACTCCTCGCGAAAATTCGACATCTGGAAAATGTAGTTGCAGATGCCTTATCACGGACCGACATCAATGCTTTAACAACTACGACATCGGGTGTTGACTTCACACTAATGGCTTCACATCAACAAGAAGACCCCGATCTTCAACAATTAGTCGCTAACTCTTCAATGGTATTGAAGTCATTCAAATTGCCTGGTAGCAACGAAACTTTGTTATGTGACATTTCTACTGGTCCTCCTTGACCTTTAGTTCTCCAAAGCCTACGATGCAAAACCTTCGATTCTTTTCACTCCCTTTCTCGTTCAGGCATGCAAGGTACGCTATCCTTGATCACTACCCGTTATGTTTGGCCTGGCATGAATAAGGACATACGACACTGGACCCGTCCTTGCACTCCTGGTCAACAAACAAAAATTCATCACCATACATTCTCTCCAGTTGGTACCTTCCATGCACCTGATCCACGTTTCCTTCATCTTCACCTCGATTTAGTTGGACCTCTTCCTCCATCCAATGGTTACACTTATCTTTTTACGTGAATCGATAGTTTTACCCGGTGACAAATAGCAGTTCCACTTCGAGACATTACAGCAGAAACTGTTTCTCGCTGGATCATGCTCTAAGGTGCACCATCCTCCATATTACTACGGACCGAGGCGGCCAATTCGAATCTTCATTATTCAACTCTCTCACTAACCTGTTAGGTACCCACCGCATCATCACAACCTCTCACCGCCCCAAATCAAATGGATTAATTGAACGTTTTCACAGACATCTAAAATCCGCCTTTAAAGTTTAACCCATTCCTAATCGCTGGACTGATACTTTACTTCTGGTTGTACTCTAACTTCGTTCTACAGTCAAATCTGACCTTGGTTGCTCCCCGGCTGCTTTGCTTTACGGATTCACCCTTAGACTTCCTGTTGAATTTGTTGATCCTTCACTCGACAGCTTACTTCTCATCCCTGCTGAATTTGTTGACTTCCTTTGACTTTCTATGCAGAATCATTGTCCTCCTTGTCCCCGGCAACCTTCACGCTCTTCATATGTTCCCCCCAACTTCAAACTGCTACACATGTTTTTACGAGAAACGACAAAGTTCGAAAACCAGTCGAACCTCCATATGACGGACCCTTTAAAGTTCTTTCTCGTACAGCTAAACATTTTACAATCTATATCCCTGGAAAGCCAATAGCTGTAAACATCGACCGCCTCCAGCCAGCCTTTCTTGACCAGGATATCAATGTTTTCCACCCTCCATGTTAAGATGTATCACCAATTCGTACATCCAATACTAATGACTATTTCCGAACATTGAGATCAGGGCGGCATGTCCATTGGTACCCAGAAATGTAAACTCTGTATAACTATCGTTAGGTCAGACATTATCGTTTACTAAGTTGTAATCATTATATTAATAGTTATCATGTATTTGAATTTACATTTTACTTGCTCCCTAGGGGGGAGAGCTCTGTAGCATTCTTGTGCTGACTTTACCCCCTGAACAATTTGACTTATGTCAACTTTCATATTTTGTGAGAGGAATTCATTTGATGCGATACGAGAACTTAGAAGCTATCAAAGTACACGTAACCTCATCTCGTTTTGGTGAGTTTTCTCTTATTTACATTAATTGTATTATTAGTCATGTTCGAGCAGAAGAGTTTGACGCTTTAATTGTCTACAATAAGTGGCTGCCGGTAGTGCTGATACGACAAAAACATCAACCCTGAAACAAAAGTGAGCTAGACAATCTGCTCCCAGGATAGGGTTGGGCATAGTTAGGGCTTTTTCTTGGTGCAAGTGTGTTTAACCCTATCCAGACTGGAGAGGTGCCGTAGTTGTCATATATCGCGCCCATATATCTCACCCAACGACTATGCAAACCTTTTTAAACCTTGTGAATTTTCCTTAAATGTATTTGAGATTATTTTCAGCAAAACGTATTCAAAATTTAGAAAAAATGACGTCATGAAAATTCCCTATGAAAAGTCACAAACAAACAACTTAAAACGTATGGGGACAAAAACGCTTAAGAAAAACCCGCAGTGAGTGATAAATAGCATTTTGCAATCAGTATTAGGCTTATCACCTTTAAAACCTATGACTACTAGCTTATTTTACATTTAGTGAATTCTACGTAAGGCCAAAAATATATAATATAGTTTGGTAGTGTAATCTCAAAACCTGCTTAAAAGGAACCTCATGAAATTTTTGCCAAACGCCTGTATTTATCGGGGGTCATGTAGCGCCTTGAGAAGACATTTGGAATGTGAGAGGAGTCATAATATTGAGAAAAAGTCTTGAAGAGGAGTAGTAAAAGCAGGCATGCTCATTTAATTTTTAAATGCAAAGTCTTCTTTTCAGGAAATTTCTGCAAATAAACATTATAATTATTTAAATTCTAAGGCTCTAGTGTATTTCAACAGCCTGACAAACTCAAATAACAAGTCTTCTTTTTTTTATCTAAATTACATCGATGTTTGCTAAACCTTTTACTTAATTCCAATGTTTGGTGTTTGTAAGGAAAGCAGAAATATCTGATATCAAAGAGAATGCGACATCTAATATACGAACTTGTTTAGCTTCCGACGTTTCATAACCATATTGTACATAACAGTATTATGTAAACTAAAAACCTCGAATAAAAGTGTTCAAAAACGTTACCTGCTACTAAGGCATTCTGCTTGAGTGCGTATTTGGAGGCACCACTCTCTGTAAGTACAGCTACCTATAACAAGACAATTCACAACAGTGAATTATGACAGAATGTCCAAGAAGAACAAATATTGAATCCCTTTCTGCTAGAGGCAGACTTAGTGTCGCTGAAGATAAGGTTTCAGAGCAACAACTTAAGAAAAAGAGAAAAAATGCGCAGACCGCCCGGAGAGGACCTGCTCGGAGAGATTGTTGAGTCAGTTATGCCCAGACAAAGAAACAAGACCAAAAAAAGCTGGCGCATCGAAACGATAGAGACTCTTAGTAGCATTCAACTGAATAATAGAAAATGCAAGAGAAAGGAGGTGATGCAACTTAGTTTAGGATACCCACCATGGGATTGTAATCTCTTCAAGGACAACCTTAAGCTCTTCCCCAGGCTCGTGAATGAAGTCAAGAGAGATAAAACTGATGAGAGTAATGAGATGAAGAGAAGAGAAGCTAAGCTAACACTCGAAGAAAGAGGAAGACACGATCTGAAAATGTGGTTTGATGGTACAGTCCAGAATGAGACAGGTGATGGTGCAGCAGTCATTTATGAAGTGGATAGCCAAGATCCGGTGACAGTGGTAAGACATGTGCGGGTTATTTAGCATCCTCATTTTCGGCAGAGATGAAGGCTCTGGCAGCGGGGTTAGAAGATATTGTTCAAAATGATCGCATGAAAGATAGAGGCAGTCTTATTTGTACTGCTTCACAATCGTCAATCAAGAAATTGGAAGATGGTCCGTTAGACATCAATGACGAGACAAATAGTAGAGTATGGAATTGTCTTCTCAAAATCACAAAGAATGCAAATGTGAGTATCCAATTTGTGGCAGCGCACTGTGGTGTTGAGCGCAATGAAAAGGTGGATAATGAAGCAGATAATGCTATTATAACATGCAATCAGAGCGCAGAAGAAATTAGCTACAAATCAATGGCATCGAGAATGAAACGGAGATTGAACGAAAACTGGATGGAAAGCATTAGTAAGGACACAGAACGAATGAAAATTACCAGCAAAAGAGCAAAGGTCAAGGAGAGAGACAAGTTCAAGAGAAAGAAGTACTGCATGGTTTTTGCACTGCCCTGTGGAGAGAACAAATGGATTGGCAAGTTCAAAAGAAGGATTGACAACAGTGCCTACGAGAGCAGGTGGTGTGGTTACAACAGTAACACAGTTGAGCACATCTTCATTCATTGCGTAGTCCTTCAGAGGAAACGTATTAAGCATGATGTGGATTGAGTTAAGACCCTTGATGATAACGAGAAGGTGCACAACGTGTATGAATTCGTTGAAGATATAACCAGCAATATTCCCCAGCAGTAGTGGGAAGTGAAAAAAACCTACAATGTTTTGAAACAGAATGTCATAAGAAACTGACGTTCCCGCCAGCCCTTGACAAAACCAACTTTGGTTAAGGCAAGATTATTTTACCTGAGTAGCATAACAATTGAGTATCCAACAAGCGTTAGCATCTACTACCATTTAATCTTCGAACCCCCCAAAATTTACTGCTATGACTATCCATTTTATAAAAGTGTTTATAATGACCACTCTTCCCGTGGAGGCATTGTAGTTTCGATGCTGGAAATTGTTGCCGCCCTCGTGAAGTTATTTTAATATACTCTTCAATAGATGGTGCGATTATAGACATAACCCATATGACACTCCATATCATCAGGACTACCAGAACCTAACACGTATTTCGGGTAATTTTAACTAATTTTACATAATTTCTTTTATTAGCATTTTGAGCTATATCTCTAATTTACTCCCACAAATTCCACCTCAAGTTGTTATTTATATCTGGAATATTCTTCAAATCAAATAACTTGTTAAAGTAAAGTTATCAAAGAAGTTATTGGCCAGTCGGGCTAAAATCTTTTGCGACTATCTACAGCCGTCTGGCCAACCGGATCGAAACAGAAATCTCGATTCAGAAGCAACAGGGAATGGCAGAAATGAACTCAACGATGAGAAAATAAGGATTTATAAGGATTTCTGAACAGCATCGCAATTGGTATGGATAATCAAGTGAAGAATATCATGTTCCTCCTCAAGTGGAATACTTGGGTACATGTACAGGAAGTTATAGAACTAGTTACAAGTGATCCTTGTGTTACAGATAAAGTTAGATCTTATTTACGTGTAGATAGACCTACAATCATGGACAATTACAAGTTAAACAATTCTTAAATTCGTACAAAAATGATCTAAACGGTGCAGAACACA
>JAAAKL020011043.1:0-13931 GCA_010016065.2 Carybdea cf. marsupialis auct. non (Linnaeus, 1758) | reverse complement strand
AATGAAACTTAAATACTTATAATTGTACGCTGGTGCATCTTCCAAGTAGATCCTAAGAATTCGATCGTTCACTACATTTCTTAAACCTGGAAAGAACTATTTACTGTCACCGGCATATGATAAGTAGACGCCACATTTAACTATTTTCCCTGCTGTACATTGTAGTACCATGGATAACTGCCGAGCCACAAAGCGAGTGCTCAATATTGAATTAAGTTGCTCTACACCAGGGGAAACTTACTAAATTAACATTTTGACTTCTTTTGATAAATGAGGGGGGGGGGGGGTCAAGGTAGACAACCACAAAACCTAAGTTTTGGTCTCATTCTTGTCAAATCTTTACTTTCCGGTAGGGATGGTTTGACCAACAGGGTTATGGGTCTTGGGTAGTGGAACTTTATTCGGCTGACTGAAGGCAATGCCATAAGAAAACACACCAGTGATGTCTTTTACGTTAGGATTACTCATCCTCCCAGTTACAAAGGCATCGTTACCTCTACGCCGTTCTCTTCCGAACGGCAAGTAGGCCTTTGTTGACCACCGCTTGCGGTATGACCGCTAAATTACTCTCACCACAGATCACAAACGGTTATCAACTGATATTTGGATCCCTACTACTGTAGTCCAAAGATGTACGCATGATACACATTTTTCCTAAACATCTATATTGTGGCACTGGCTCCCTGAGATATAATTTTTAAAATTGTGATATTTCTTCTACCTAGTGAATATTGTCTGAATTTACAACACAGCCCAGATTTACAAAAATTTGGTACAATTGGTACAATCGAAGATACTTAACACTAAAAATACTGGCATATGATACTTTTTTTCAATAAGCTCATGATTTCCCATGTCATCGTTTTATACTGTTCTGCCATGTAATTCCAAGGTACCTACCTACATGATGCTTAATGCGTGCCAAAGAAAAAGAACCCCATTCCACATTCATTCACTTAACGACCTTTGTGAGTTTCATTCGCTTTATGTTCATTCGTAAAAATACAATGTTTCGCCATGGACATAAAAATTCACCAAAACTACATATTTAGTAAGTTATATAGTATCGTTTGAAAGCTACGTGACCCCACCTTCTCCAGCAACACATCATAACCCATTCTATTGTCACAAATATACACTCACTTAATTTCAACTTACACTGCTCCAGTAACAAAAGAGAACACGCATCAAACGACTATTCTTTAATGCAACAACGCCCCTGCCCTAAGAACAAACCCTGCCGATGAACCCAACATAGTAATACTTAAAACTGAATAGAGTGCATACTTTGGAACCGAGGCACGCGGTTTAGTAGCCATTGCCGGCTTAAAGAGATGACCAGAACTACCTCAAGGTCTTAACACTAAACGCCTGATGCTGTTAGATGAGGCATTTTCGAGTCATTGCTTATAAAAAGGACCCAACAGTGAATTACATCAAGGGCTTAACACTAAACGCCTGATGCTTTTCGATGAGACATCTTTGAGTCACTGCTTATAAAAAGGATCCAACAGTGAATTTAACGAAGTTTTCTGTGCAAGAGACACTTGGTAAAAATAAACCATTTGTAATTACTAAACACAAGAGGATGTCAGTTTCTTTAGCCACTTTCCAAAGGAACCGAACCGTTGGCAATTTAACTGCTACTGGGATGGCCTACTATAAAGAGATTGGGTAGTGTATGAAATTGCCATAGCAGAAAAACTTGATCACATCGCTATACCATACTTTTTTACCATGTGCTTTTCTCACCAACGTGTTAAAATGATCATGCTTTGTATCTTAGGTAAATGGTAAAAGGTCCTATACTTCCCACAGCTTCTGCAGAATTATGTCACGTGGATTGCATGGGGATTAAAATCTCTGTAAAGCTATGCAGTTATGTCAATATCAGCAACAGAATAAAATGACAGAAAGCCTTGACTCAAATTCTATGGCAGCTAATGCCAACTAAAATGCCAAGCGTGATTATCTCTACTAAATCTCTACAAATAAAATATCACGGTACGGCAAAAAGCGCTACTACCAAAAATTCCCTGATCGTAACTTTAGATGTAACCACCACACACCCCTCAAATACGCTTCCCTATATCCAAAAAAACCCGTGTCGTGACAGAAATCTAACGCTATTCCGTGCTGACCGCTACTCCACTTTAAGTGTGCATATACATAGGAATCTTGGGCGATAGGCTCCGACATAAGTTCCCTTTACAAGTGGGGTAAACGTGTTAAAAATTGACGGGGATGGTGTGAATGACAAACGAAGAATGAGACTAGTTGCGGCACACTTCTCTGTTATTGCTCGAAAGCGGGACGGTGTGTTTAATGACAACAAATAAACAAGGTCACTGAATGCATCAGATCCAGTGAAATATAAACAACAATAAGATAGCAAAGTCAATAATAATGCTCCCTTCTGAATGACGTCATCATAATTTGTAAGTCATACTGTGCCGTAATTTGGACGATGATGAATTAAACATTGAATCAATAAACGCTGACGAATTCTATTAGAAGACATTTCTCAGAAGGGTGGAGTAATGATAGCTGATACGAGACAAGACATCGACCGTTCGTTGCATAATAGTTGTATGCAAATTGTAGCCAAAGGATGTTAAAATACATTTGCAGTCATCGAAATCTACCTATAATCAAGGGCAATCAATTTAAAAGATTGTTTCGGATGATGCAGACAACTACAAGATGCTCAAAGAAGTATGCTGAATCAACTTCCACAAAAAGAAAAATTCCATATCATTTTAGTCCATTTTTCAGTTCAATGTCATCGAAACATGAAAACCTTTGATGGCAAGTTTGGCAAAGTCGTCAATTTCCAATTGATACGGATTAGAATGTCTGCATCTTTAAATACTTAGAATGGATTAACCACAAACTTGATTGTTTTTGCAAAACTACAAAGTAATAGTGATACAGTGAAAAGTAACTACAAAGCAATACGATAAAATATCAGTCTGCAATGTGATACTTTTTCTAGAGGTCTGCGAAACAGACTACGTTTCTTTATTAGGTCTGTTGACAGGATTCTTATGAAAAAAGACTGGCGGTAAGAAGACTTGGCGACAGAAGTTGGTCTGCAACGTGAACTACATTGAACCTACAATATAGTACAAAAAATCTTAAAAAACAAACAAACAAATACATGTGAGCGAAAATATCAAATTCATCAACTGGGGGTAACAAATGATAACACAAAATACATAAGTGAAGATCAAAGACAACTCGCAGACTATTGTAGAACTGAAGGGGCTACAAATTTCAGGTATTCTAATACAGGGCTATTTGAAACAGGGTAGGGTTGCAATGCAGAAAAAATAGCTCTTCAAAATTACAATAGCTCTCAGCAGACGTTTCCATACGTCTTATCTTTTACTCAAGTAACAATCATTCAACTTATACTTCTGTTAACGGTCTATTCAAGTTTGAAAACTCAGTTTATGAACGGATGAGCTCTAGTATCTGCCACGCTTATAGCTTGCGGATCAGGTGCCAGCTATCATGGTTGCAAAGTTTTAAAACGCTTAAAAAAATGACTCAAAAACGTTTTCATTTAACTTGATTATGTTTACACCACACAGATTTATGGGTAATAGGTAAAGGTATCACAGAATTTCTTAGCCTTCTATCATCCAATTTCATCACGATCTATTTACAACATATCCTGTCTTGACTAAAGGCATCCTATTTCTGCGTAAGTTCTTATTTAAGAGTGCGTTCTGAAAATGACATAAATTACCACGCACTGAAATGGGATCGCTACTAAGCATTTCTGATAGAAAGCATTCCACACCTTCTATTCATGATCTTCAGTAGTTCAGGGTGAAGGAAATTGCTATCTGTAGAGGAGATGTCTATGCATCATGCTATAAAAAATAACAATGACTAAAAAACTTTCAATAAATAAATTATCGCTATTTACTACGTTTGAACTTCACACTCAAGCTATAATTACACGCAAGGTTTGCCGGAGAAATTTTTCACAACAAATCGGCAACAGGAAGCCAGTTAACGTACTAACAAGCTTACAAAAATAATGGCAGATATTGACGATTGAATACACCACGGGACAATGCACTACTTGTAGGTTGGGCACTCTCAGGTGTCTGATAAACGGGGGTGGCCAGATATTTTCCTAAAATTAATAAAACGCAAAGCGTAATAAATGGGAGGTCCTAATAAGCCCCCAGGGAGGAGGGTCGGTAACAATAGAAAAACTAATAAGCTTTTCCCTGTGTATTAGGTATTCGAGAACTGGCAATAGGAACTGACAGCTGGCCTACTACAGTTCGGTAGTGGCCCTTACATTTTGAAGTAGAATGTATGTGATGAAAGGGCAGTTTTGAAACTTGAAAGATTTTGGGCTGTGATACAATGGCATAACATAAGCAGACAGACAGACAGACTTGTAGGGAGAAAAAGGGGGCACTCTTATCGTTACGGGAAACTTCCGCATGTCACAGGAGGAACAATTTACGTGATACGCTACGATGTTTGAACCATCTCAGTCTGATATATATGTTTTGGCATCTTTGCTTATGTCCGCACAAACCGTCAAGACAACCAACGAACAATGCGTTGCTTTCTCAACCTGCTGGTACTGACCATAACTTTTACCAGAACGATGGTAACAAAACCAATAGGCTCTATACTTAAAAATAAATAAAAATAAATAAAATAAATAAAAATTTTCGACTTTTCAACACGTTTTGTACTTTCTATGCAGTTGCAATGGTTCTCCAAAAATGCTTAAACCTCTGTTTCAACACGGGAGCAATGTGTCATGGGGAAGTGGTAAGGGAGACCACTTTGACTCAACTCATAGACTAAAGGGGAGGGGAGTTCTACATAACTTCGCGTTGTGTCATTATATAGCAGCTTTTTTCAATAAGACGTCCGTTTAAATTGAATTGTCAATGCGTTGTAGTTGAATAGTAAGAATTCTTGGGGTTAACAAACACAATATGTGGCATTGTACTGACTTGACATTCAACCTCATATAAATCTGAATAATTTTAGCTGGGGCCTTTTTTCAATAGTAACAGCAAGAAGACACCCATAAAAATGAATGACGTAATAAAAACAGAAACGTTCTGCTGTGAATATTAATAATTAAGGGTGGCCACCATTTTACCAGCAGGATTTCCAAGATTCAAATTTCTAGGTAAACCCTATTTTAATAGAAATAGTTCTAACTCAGTAAAATGAATGAATACAACCACATAAAATAATTTAAAAAATAAAGGGCAATTGATTTGACATAATACATCGTAATCTTCTACTATCTTGGTATTATCCATTTGTGTAATCATTATGAAAATAGGTACTCAAGTGCACCTCCAGTGGTCAGACATTTTTTGGTATTTTGTTTATTGTTCTGCCATGAATAGCCTCCGTCTATTCTTTTTGCCGTGCATTGAGCGTAGTTCACGCAAAACCGTGTAAAAGAGCTCAAAAATGCACTCCTGGCCACAAACATCCTTGCCTCGTATTGAATTTTTCAACATCAACAACTGAACTTCCCTGTTCCTTACGACGTCAGATTTGTTGCTTATGACGTCGACAATTGCATCGTTCTTGGAAACGTTCGTTAAAGAATCACGTATAACTACGGAAAACTGTACGTAAGACCAAAAGTAACGTGGTAGTTCGATTCCGTGAAACAAAATGAACAAAACATCAAGAAGATTCTGACCACTGGAGGTATACTTTAAATAATTCACAATCTACGGGAGTCTCCGTGGCTAGGAAAGATACAAACGATGGGAAGGTCACCTATTCAAAATCTGTCATCGCGAAATAAGCCTTGGATGGAATAAACTCAAAAAAAAAAGCAGATAAATGCATCGGTGGAAAGGGAATGGAGTTAAAGATGCATGATGGCCCACTGACCGTGCATGACATTCCAAGCTACAATACTGTAACTGAAAATGTTGCCACGATGAAAAGATCAGTGCACTTGTATAATAGCCTATACTGCAAACTTATGATCCCGGAACACCTCTGTGATATAACTCTGAATTTACACCAAATGGTTGAATTGATTGGTTTAGTCCCCATTCTCTTTCATAAATGACTACAATTTACTATAAAAATATAAAGCCATCCTGCAGTAATTAAAATATCTTATAACGTTATCCTTAATGTACATTGAATCATCCTACAAAACTGTCGTAGATTGGTGCTGTTTCTCAGTGTTGAAAAAGTACGTAGTACCGTGGATCGTATAGATAACAACCTCTGTCTGGAACAACTTGGGGCAAAAGTTGCAATACTTAGAAAAACAGCTATGTCAATCTCGTTCCTCTTAAGCCTATTAACAAATAAATTCTATTACGTAACTACGATCCCTTTTAAAGAACTATTGGAAAAAACAGGTATAACTTGAGTTTACAACGTGCTAGTTGCATCATACAACACTCTGTGGTATAAATAAATTCCATGTGGAGATACTGATTGTGTGAACAAACTGTTAACGTAAACAGAGATGCTGTCCACGAATTCTGTTACGGATAAGATTCAAATCATGAATAACATATACATCGCATTTTGCAGGTCACTTACATAGATACAATGGATTAATGTTTAGAGGCACAGGTAACAGAATAAACGGTAATGAAAAAGAAAAAGAAGGGTATGATGCACACCTAAATTAGAAGCAACGTCAGGATACATAGGAAAAGAAAGGAAGGCAAGTTGACAAGTAACGCAAAGCAGAGACTTGGTGCACGAGTAGAGCAAGATGAGAAAGTACGAGCCGGATGCAATGAGTAACGGGTATATAAAGCGTAATGAAAATGCACAAGAAGATATCAAAAGAAATGAAATGACAGTTGTATTGCATCAAAATCCGGCAAACAAACGAATTGGGAATAACAGGCGAAAAGAGGAATGGTAGAGGAAGGAATCAAAGTCATCAAGGAAAAAGACGAAAATAGGTACATGGTAACTTAGAACGAGTCGCGGAAAGGGAGAGGTAGTGAAATAAAATTCTCTTCATTGCATACCTGACAAAAAACCTTAAAGCACATAAACGAAAAACTTCAGTTATATTAAACACTATCTTATCAAATAGACGCCTTCTCGCACCTCCCGTCTACTCAAATATCTTTACCTACGTGACGATTGTGTGGAGTCTTTTGAGGTCTCCATGTTCCACTAAACTTTAAATCATCATTTATTTAAAAAAATATTTTTGTCTGATCAGCCACTCCCTATTTGGTGTCTTCCATCTTACAATTATTCTGATCAAATACAAAACTTTCCCTTCCACAAAACTACAGTTCAACGTCAGCTCGTTTCATAATTGCTTATTTTACTTTGAACATCCTACACATAATATTCGTCCAAAGGATGTCATTTGCAAAGATGTCTCCTTTTACAAAAGCTGAGCGCTAACCTCGTCACACAGTCCTTGTGGCTGCTAACATTAAAGAGATGACCATCCTGCGGTCCTCCTGAAACTAGTCATCAAAATTCTTTCCCTTCCTTCTCAAAATCTTGGTGAGAATTTTCGTGATACTCTACGACTGTAGATGTCAACATGCTTTTAGGTATAACAATCCGTCAATAACTCCACTTCAGGTAACAGTATTTACGACGTATTTCTGGCTCCAATCTACTCTACTATGAAAACAATATGCCAATCAAATGTTAAAAAATCAAGTAGGTACTAGAGTTGTAGTGCTTGTGAGTCCTTGGTTTGAGTTATAAATGACGTATTTCTCAAAAAAAACATGAAACGGAATAACCTATTTCACCGGACCGATTTCATGCCGTAAAATGATTTGTTTGTAAGCTGTGCGCTGATTATTGTAGTGAGCTGATTATTGTACTTTCCATCAATTACCAACTTATTTGCTCTGCTAATAATAGGAACTAACGTTTCAATTACAGACCAGGCTCTTTTCAGTTATTGGTCAGCAATACAATCCTTCTGGCTTACGTCTAACTTATATTACATCCCTAGAAGAGGTGCAAATCTTCGTCCGCCAGACACTGGTCATGGCAAATAGTCAGAAGTGACCTACATTAATCGGGAACACCTGTACGGCCAGTTGCTGATATATTTACGACAAAAACAAAAGAGCTCCGTTGTTCATTTTGGAGCCTCGGAAACTGGTATCCATGCAAGTTTGTGTGTCAAAAACTTAGGTCTTGTAGCAGTCTCGTTCTTTTCTGTCTCAATCCATCACAGTCTTTTCTATTTCTGTATACAGTTACTCCCTTTGGTGCTGCCCTGGGTAATATTGCTCTCCACTAGCTGCTATTTCTTCAGTATCCTACGATCTGAGGTTAACATGTTTTAGATCAATCTGGAAAATTCTCTGCCATGTGCTCATTGGTTCAAAACACCTGCCCGGGCTCACTTTGATGGTCATGAATGTATACATAAAGATTAAAATGAAAAAGACCGAAATAGCCGAGAAAGAAAAGAACTGAGACCGAAGTAAAATGAGACTAAAAATGAATCTGACCAAAATGAATCTGACCAAAATGAAAGCCACCAAAATGGAAGGGGTCCTCAACGTTGACCCCCAACTGAAAGGGATCCCAAATCTTCCAATAAAAGAAACGTGAGTGGTATACCCCTGCTGAGTAAGCACAATCTCTTTTATCAGCAGGTTCTGATCCCCATCCAGCATGCTACACTAACGTTGCAGGCATTCACTGCAAGCGAATTCCTCCTGCTAGTATATGAATCTGTCACTTAACACAAATTGTACGTTGAGTACCATAAAGTGAAGCTTCCTGCCATGGTCATGATATAACAGCATCATTAAAGAACAGCCCTGGACACCGTTGGTAATCACAAATGTAGAAAAAGTTAGAACTATCCCATGTATGCTCAGCAGCTCAGAAGAAATGTGTCTTACCAAACCACATGTTTCCTGACATTGCCATCTCAATTGATGGTCTACAGCATTCATTCTCAACCTTACCCCGACCACATACCCTCCGAATGATCAACTAACCGTAACGTACCGAAAATAGGAAGTTTCTCAAGGAATAAGGGTGGCAAATAGCAGTCAAATCTTTTAGGCCGCTACAACTTCTCCCAACAGCTCTTTCTCTTTTGGAAGTGCTTATGTCTCGCTCATTAAAATCAATAGCAATGTGAGCCGCTGTGTTTACAAGAACAGAAAGTACGTCGTTCTCCCGTAGGTCCTTTGCGCATCTCTTCGAAACTACCAGCCGTATCCCTTGGGGTGCGTGCAACCCAGGTTGAGAACTGTTGGTATATAAGTACAACATAAAACCTCGCTGTTCAGTTACTTTAATACTTCACTAGTATCCCTAGAATTTAAAAAGATTATCAGTAACCCCTACAATCTCTATGGATGAGCAGTATGCCAGTGATTTGCAAGGATTCTGTACTGAGTTCTGACAAACAGCTCTTAAAACTGCCTAGTAGACTGACAGAAGGAACCTTTCATGTGCTAAAGCTGAGATCAGTAGCTGCTTGCCACACAAACGTTTCAGTTTAGTGGCCCATTTCAATCCATCGACCTGAATGTAGTTCCCTCGTGATCATCCAGTTATTTGAATATAACTAAAAAGTTGTCATGCTAGAAGACAAAACGGTTTTCATTAATATTGGGATCAAAGGGTGACTATAAAACGTATGCTTACCGTACGCTTACCTTACATGTAACGTCAAAAGTTCTTCTTTACGCAAATTCTACTGTGACGTGACTGTTATCGATCAATGCCCTAGAAGGAAAGAGCAGATACACACTGATTTAACATCTCACTCACACCCAGCATCTTTCGGAATATGTCAGTTGCAAGAAACGGAAGGTCAATGCACTGACATAGTTGTTAACCAATAAAAACTGGGTTGGTCCGCACGGGGTGGGTGGGGGTGGCTAGACCGCTCGTGGCTGTATCAATGCATACATATCATGCTGTCAATACCTGTAACTAAAGCCCAGTATACACGGTGCAACATGCTGGCACAACATGTTGCACCCAACATCTTACATCGTGTAAAGGAAAAAACTTGTACAACGTTTGTTGTAAGCAACATGTTGATACAACTGATTTTAGAATAGAACAGGTTCTATTTCTCACAACATGTTTTGGCAAATCATCCAAGGGACCATGCGCATGCAATTACGAGGGTCATATGAGAGGGAGGAAGGGAAGCCAAGAAAGAATTTACAACATTTCATAGACGTTTTAAGACGGGACTGGGCAAATTACTTGAGTTATAGTTGTCCCACCACTTGTTTCGTCGTATATATATACGTCAAGATTAGAAAATTGTTTTTAAATTGTTCATGAGATATTTGGAAATATTTGGAAAAAGATAGGCTCGTGGGCCTACTGGTCCCCTCTACGGATAGGGTAAACATGAAGATGACCAACTCCTAGACCTAACATCAATAGCTTTCCAAATATAGATCTGCACCCCCCAACCCCCACCCCCCAAAAAAGAATATGAATAGGGTTAAGGAATATCACGGAAAAATGAACCTCTCCAAACATAGCTTTCAAATATATTTATAAAATAACAATAAAATAACAATAAAATAACAATAAAATGAATCTACTACATGATATTATCCATGCAAGATACTCAAACTTCAAAATGGATGCTTTGATACGAAAATATCGACTATTTGAAGGTGTGCACTGGGTTGCAATTTATCCTGGACGTGCTGCTAGGATGAAAACCAGCAGCAGGTATAGTGTAACGTCGCTGTCGCAAGCAGAGCAGGGTAGAGCAACTCGCTGTAATAATCAAGTAGTTTCGAGACATTTATCTATTGGAGGAACTGTGATCTCTTTCACGTGGACTAGAAACTCTATCATGACAATAGTAAGCAGTTACCAATACTATTTTCAGCGTACCTGTGAAACTGACGTCTACAAGCTAACGCTTGGTCACTCTTTGCAAACGCTACCAACGCTTTATGTCGAGACTGTGAAACTTTGATGGCCTGTAACGAGAAAAAGCACATAAAAGCGCTCGTAAATTCCACTTCTCTGTGCGCTTACTTAACAATCAACAGCAAACCCTCCCTTAAGGCCCAAGTTTAGGTGGAAGACGTTTAGAGATTTTGCCCTCGAATGAATCCAATAAAGTCGTGGTAACTTGCCTACATATAGAACTTGACAGATGGACTACTCCAGTAGTTTGGGTTTAGCACATGCTATGCAAAAACAAAAATTGGGACCATGTGGCAAACGTCAGCACATCTACGACTTCTTGTAACGCATAAAGATATATAAACCACAGGAACAATTTTTCTGTCAGTCAAAACATCTTCAAGGCATAGCGGGTTCAAGTTTTAAGTAGTTATGGCTGTTTACTAAAGAAGTCATTCAATATTCCACAGTTTCCAATTCTTAGCGAAAATTACTTATTCCATACTATAATTTCTTTCCTTTAAAAATATGGCAAACGCGGTGTAAAATACTAACATTTAAGATTTCCTTTAAACAGAATTCTGGCAAATTTAAGCGTTTAAGTTAGCTCGCCAAATTTTTACGAAGGATTCGACTTTAAAGTCGACTCTAAATCATAAAATATACTACTGTCTTCATATCATATCATCATATCATCATTGTTTTAATACGGTACCTCAGCAGCAAAAACGTAACCCTTGAACGAGTTTTTAAATCTTGGCTCACAAACTGTACTTAATCTGCTACGTTATTTTGGATACACTCGACAAACGTTGAACTGGTTAAATCGCAGCCTTTCGCAACTAGTACAAACGTTTTTATGACTTTAAACTTTCTGCTGATCATCTAAATCATAACAGATTATAAAGATGGCATTTCCAAAACATTGAATGAATGGTGCGGCTGCCCAGTTTAGACCATCGACACACGGAAATCCAGATGCAGTTCGTTTAAACTACTTGAGAAAAATGGAAACCTCGACCATGCTACTTCTGTACCCTATGCTATTTGTTGCATATAATCACGTGATCGCTTTGATGATTTTACCACTAAAAGTCATAACGTAAGGATAACGTTCTTGAAAAATGAACAAAACGATCGAAGCGATATTTATTAGCATCATATCATAATGACATGATTACTGAACATGCATACGACCAAACGTATTCCTACATCCAAATGACCACAAATAAACATTAAGAAGATACTTGAAAATTTCAGCATTAAATTTATTTGGACTAGCGAGAAATCGCAACAGAAAGGCATTGGTAACAGGAGACACCCCTCCCACCCCCACCCCGACCTCTCCAACGAGCCTCGGCTACGGCAAAGTTAAAATACATAACTGGTCCAACTTCGATTTCACAGGCTGATCATAAGATAGCAGCGTTCTGTCAAACTTTACAATATCAAAGATGTTGAGCTTGGTCTTACCTCGATGCTGCCAACAACACTTAATATCCCCCTCAATTTCCTCTCTGTTGTGGCCGAGGATAGATTTCCTATAATAACTCTATTAGAAACTTTACGTTCTGCACTTCCTTCACTTCTCGATCCCTTACTATTTTCCCTCTTATTTGTTTCATGGCGTTGTTTCTGTTCGGGGCTTTGTTGTGCTCGCTATAAAGATTAGATGTAAAAATATATAACTATGAAAATTCAACGATAAAAAATATATAAAAACTGCGCAGTTTCGATTACATTATCAAGTAACATGATCGTGATTAGTAAACCTTAACGAATGTTTGAATAACTACAACCCGAGGCACCAATGTAGATATCTACTGTTTCAATATGTATTCCAACGCAAGCTCAATGCGGTGGGACATTGTGACGTCACGATTCTGAAAATGCTTCAATTATGGAAAAAACCGTCAATGGCCAAAATTGAGAGTGTTGCCTTTCCCAACACCGAGGTATCAGCTTTCAAAGTTTTAAATCTCTCGAACAAAACCTTATTGTTTGATGCTGGTTCCTAAGTTAAGGAACCAAGTAATATCATCAGAGTTTTAACCAGAGAAATAATAAATGTAAACTCCTCTAGTTTAAACACTATATACACTACAGGTCTGGGATTTTGCGGAACAGTGTATTCCAGGGTTGCCTTTATATATCTGGAGGCAGACCGTATCATTACCAAAACCTTTAATTTGTGACGTTATAACTTCCCCTCCGCACATGATCCAATGTGGCCAAACTAATTTCCTCCAGACTCTCTATAAACCACAAGAAAACCTAAATTCTGCTGATACTTAAGAGAAATGATCTCAGTTATTAGCCTGTGACATTTCCGAGTGACTTTCAACAAGCTTGATACCAACATGAGAACCATTACGAAGAAGAGTAGTTGTAACCTTAAAATACCTTACTTCAGTTGCAAAAAAATGAGTAATAAATGCTTACGATTAACGTTCCAAGAACCGTAACTACTTGTTTACCTGCAGCCTATGTTAGTGAGATCATATTATATATTTGTTTACTTACATATACTTGGTAATATTTATTTAGGGAGTAGAAGAATCTATACCATTGTATACCATAATAACAACTAAATTGTTATTATTATTATTATTATTATTATTATTGTAATTTATTACCGTTAATATCTATGTTCTAGCTTTTGCTCTGGCTGTTCTTATCACCGAATAATATATTCTTGCTAAGCGAGCCATAACAAATGACTATGGGCTAGCAAGAGGCCCTTCCTCTTATCTTACAACTGTACGACTCTCCTTAGAATCCTAGCAGTTCCTAACAAGGCAGTTTTTTGCATCTCCAAGATTTATGCTGGAATGTTCAGCTTCTCAATCCACTTTCCGATTTCATTTGTAACACTACCAAGGACCCCTATTACTATAGTCACAACTTGCACATCTTCCACAACCTTCCCATCTCCAATTTCAGATCCTGATACATTTCAATCTTTTCTCTTTCCTTGTTTGATATCCTGGCATCCGCAGGCACTGCAATGTCAACAATGACGCACGCTTTCTCTTTCTTGT